>JAJMIV010000007.1:0-76537 GCA_030563445.1 Metschnikowia gruessii
ATATAGATTTTTAGGGCACTAGTGGCATCCTGTAATACGATTTGTTTCTTTAAAAAACAATTTTTGCACTGTGCTTGAAGTTGGTTAACTTCCCTCGCCTTAGCGTCATTTCAATATTCCAGAACCGGGACCCCTAAAACCGTATCAATTCCTGTTTCAGTGCTAATTGAGATGCTATTTCACTCCTATTCGATTATAATGGGACTATTTGGTGCTCCATAGCAGCCTGGGAATACCTGTTAATTTGAGTCTTGTGGCGGTGAGTATATATTATGTGATTTAGAAGTTCTTGTGACCATTCATGCGCTTTCAGATGATCATTTTCCTAAACTTTCCGAAGCATAGCCTCATCCAAAGCCATAATGATATTCACGCACCGTTTTTTCTTGTGTATTTTTTGCAAGGGGGTGTTGCCTCCAGAACATTGCCCTACCCCCCCTTGGTATTTTGGTTTCTTAATTAGTCATTTGTTTTTAAAAGATAATTCCCATTCGATATGTACATTCTATCCACTCCGTGAAGTACTCCCGTAAATTTTTCCCGTAAAGGTTCCCTGTGGGTATTTAGATAGGGGGTGAAGTACTGAACGTGACTTTAGCTTGCTATTATACCTAGAATTACACATGAATCCTTAATATTTATGAGCATAAAGTCAGCCTCCATTATTAATACACACTAACACAAAACCTATAGTGAAATACGTGTGGTTGTTGTAATGCATTAATATTGGTCAGTGCAAAATGATATAATTATGTAAAATTCAGCGGATCAAGTCAGCTTGCTTCACTCCACCTTCACAATGGATATGCAAGCGTTAAATAAAACCCGTAAGATTACCTGTAAAGCTTTTCCCCCGTAGATCCCAAAGCGGTATTTTCTCTATTGGTTTCACGCAATAACTTTCAAAGAGGGGCAACCATGAATTTAATTATTCGAGGAATAAAATGCACTCATAGTTTTGGGCTGTGTTCGATTATTTTTTGTGAGATTCCATAATGAACATCAATCGCTAGTTCTGGGGAATGATTTCAATTTATTGTGGCACCTAATAAACATGTGATCCATTAGGGCGACACGGGTCAAAGAAAGGTGATGCTCCAGGAGCATATAGCGAACAAATAATAGAGCCCAAATCATCATCTTTACATTCAGGGATAAAGCAATTTTGTTTTTAAGAAAGTCACACGATGTTTCTACTATTGTGGTACAAGACTTTCTCCATGTCTTTCACTTTCATAAATCCAGGACGCAAAATCCTCAACGCCTTATAAGAGTAAATACAATCTTCAGTATGCGGGATCACCAAGCAAACCCCTAAAGTTTTTCCTTGATCTATATCAAATGGGTTTTGAGAAGAGGTTTAAGCAATATTTAATTACTGTGGCTGTTTTGAACACCTCAAAGGGTACAGTCCTACTCCACTAAACACCCATTCCACCAAAAAGACTGCACTACATATCAAGTCTTAGATTTGCATCATATTGAAAGAATCAATTAAAAACAAAAGGTGAGAGTTATAATACAGATCCGTATTGATCAAGGTTTCAATATTATTCCTCGGCGGCTAACACAACCTTGTCAAAAAATGTAAGCCTGTCCTCCACCTGTTTGATCTGGTCCCTAAAGAACACTCTCATTTCTGACGAAACGTTTCTTAACGATTCGAAGCACATTCTCCAGTAGTAAACGCATCGCCAAAAATAACGTACCTTACTACCAACATCAGAAATAGTGAGGTCGAGCTTCCCATTTATATCGTTCATAAGCATTGTGCGTACATTGAGCTCGATGGCATTGCACACTAAACGGTGAGGTGGTGATGCTGGTATATCGTATACCATTAAGCTATCGACAGAGTATAATAAAGTCTGGTACAACACTTCCACAAGCTTGAACAGGTTATCTGCTGCTGTCTCATTGCATTTCAGTGCCAAGAACTTGATATTTGAAAAATTCTGGTTCAATCTACCGATATGGGCACCAAGCTCATACAAGTCCAAATGGGTGTCGTTGACAAACGTTTTCAAACATGACATAAATTCACCCAAAAGTTCTTTGATATTTTCTGATTTCACGTGAATGGTGCCGTCTTCATCCTTGAACACATGCACAGCTCTACCGAACACTTTGGGGACAACACCTTCCATGTTGTGTTGGTTCTCCCAAGAGAGTTCAGGGATACCATAAAGGGATGAATCTCTCTCCAGGGCCGATACGCTCACTGAAAGCACTAATGTGGTAAGAAACACGACCTTTTTTATCTTCATTGTTGATGCTGTTCTGTAGCCCCGGGGATTAGAATAAAAATAAACCAAAAACACAATAGCAATAGAAAAAGAGAAAGAAAAATATTAAAAATTCGGGGATATTAGGAGTGTTCCTCTTTTTATACCACCACAGGTCCTTGCTTGATGAGATTAGCACTTGAAAATTCTTTCTCTGAAAGGAATACTGGGTGAAGGTAGTGAAATTACATGACTTCTCTTTGCTCGGCTGTGTGACTTTTTCGAGGATAAAACAGGCAGCCCACTTGTTTATGGCATATCGTTAGCTCAAATGTTTTCATTTGCATAAAACGTTGAGGAGGAAAAAAAGTGATAAATTAAAGTTTTTGAACCATAGTGCGAAGCCCAACCGCTGTTGCATTTTTCGCAAGTTTTTGAATTCTAGGCCTGTGATGTGGTTTTGTCGTATGGTTTTACTTTGAAGAAGTGATTAAATGGGAAAGTTCTTATCGTTAATTTTTCTTGAGAGTCCGTTTTTACATGAATTCGTAGTAATAATACTACAGTCTAACTGCAGTCCACTTCCTATAAAATAGCTATTAATACAGCTCAAGGTCGGATGTACGTTTCTATACCTTATTTCAATACGGAAACCATCGCAAGAATCGTTCAAAACAATGGGCAATTTCAATCTCATTCTACCAGATAAACTAAATATCAAATTATTTGGCGAGACAACATAAAGTTTCATTTTTATTCCAGGTAGAATGTGAAAACAGATGGAGGAGTTTTAGAATTTTAGTGCATCCTATTACAGGATTCGGCAAAATATCTGGGCGTTTATTTTTAACTAATATGGGCATTTCAGTGACGGATAATAGAAATTGTGACTACACGGCGTTCTTTTAGAGGTACCCAATAGTACTCAAATCGGTATTTTATCTATGGTAATCTAAGTGAAGGCAGTTCATGCGGATACACATATACCATGAGAAGATATATGAGTATGTGGCACGGTACGTTAACTTCCTGCAATAAAACAATACTCCACTTTTATTCCCTTAATTTCAGCTCTACCTCAGAAATAATGTGCCAAGTGAGAGAAATGTGAACTATTAAATTCAGTTCGGGTCTATAAGAATACGAAGAAGCGTTAGCTGTCAATAGACTTTGATATTTGCTCAAAACGTTTGGTTTTAACTAAAAATAGTTCGATACATGTTAAGAGAGAGATTTTGTTGTTATTTGGCATATCATTTATCTGTAAACAACTCAGTGTCTCCCCGACAAAATTAAGTAGCTTCCGTTTCTTTACCAAGTAGTAAGATGCAATCGCATTAATATGCCCTTGAGGATAGTCCATTGCATTTAGTGTTAGATCTATATTTCCATGAGAGAATTCATTATCATATACTGTCAGATCCTTTGAAAATTATTCAAAAAAGGTCTCCGTTTAATATCTTTCGAAATCAGCTTCAAGCCTGGCATTTATTCTATTATAATTAAGGTAATGTAGTACAAACATTCAGGTGAATACCATCGACAGCAGTGACTGCTGTAGTCTCACCTTCAGCCCAGCTTGGGGAGAAAGAATAGGTGTATGTAGTATAATTATGGCTATGTTCCACACCAGACACATGGTAACAGTGGAAGTTCTTCGTCCTATTGAGCTGCTATATAACCGGTTGGATACATCCTCACTCTATATGCACCAATAACATATGAAAGCCTTTGGTAATACTAAACACTATAATATATTACGACAATGATTACAGCTACCATTAATAATAGTACTAGCCCAAGCGCTGGTGCCAACTCGTGCATCCTTCTGGTGCAGCCTGTGCCAATATCCGGAGTGTATTTTCCGCCTTCTTCACCTGGTCGTTAAAACACGTAATCACGTCAGGTGTTTTTCCCTCTAAATGTTCGAAAGCTATCTGCCAGTATGTCAAAATACTACCCAACCGTTCAATTTTACTAAAGTAGCTACTTGTTCGCGCAAATGGTGCGCCCAGATCATCAAAGAAGGCCAAAAGACGCACATTGAGGTTGAGTGCCCACCGAAGCAAACAATGCTCGGTATTGGGAAGTTTATACAACTGCAAAAGATAGGTGGCGTTTTCCATCGCATGAAACTTATGCCGCGAAAATTTGTACCGACTCAAAAGTTATTTTGGGGAGCCGTCTCGGTTGACCCAGCTCCCAATTAGTGCCAACTTCTCTCTTAGGTACGTGGCCCGGGGTGAAACCCTAGCACTATCGATATTGGTTTCATTCACAAAACCTCTCAAATTGATGATAAACCTTGTCAACATGAAATTCGTTTCCTGGACACGGCTACCATTTGAGCTGAGTTGTGAATAAAAGCTGTTTTCTTTAGCAAAAGATTTCAGCGAAGAAAGCGAAGCACTTGTTGGTACAATATCCCTTTTGGAGTTGAGGCGGTATTCGTTGTTGTATGTATTTATAGATGATGCTAACCTAATCGCTGAAACAATCATAAAAAAGAGGTAATTCGTCACCCTCATTTTTAAGGAACTAAGAAACCTTCGGAATGACGAAAGGCAAACTTAGAGGAAAGCCAGATCTTGGGTCCTATTTATTTGCCAGTTGGGCATCAGAAGCTGAAACTGTTGACACTACAATAAGCAAGTAAATCTCATTCTCAGTCTACAAAAACTTGATATATAATAATGGATGATTAACTAAACTTACATTGTCGCGACCTGATACGCCTCGCAAATTGTGAGCATTTTTTTTCTTATAGTATTACCATAACTACTCGCCCATATGACGTGGATGAGTGGACCTAAGTTGATATGTTTATGAAAGTAGTGGATATCACCCTTTGGAATTCTCGACAATCTAGCTTTACCCACCTTTTGTTTTCTTCCGCTAGCTACTCAAACAATTGCAGAAGCCACCTCATGTGTCTAGCTGCACCCTAGATGCAAAAGGTTGTTTTTTTTTTTTTCAATATGTTTCACTCAATGTTTTGTGTGTAATTAAAATTCTATATGAGGCATTATTGTTTTTGCGAAAGCAATTTACGAGCTGAAATCTATTTCCATACGTTTCAACCTGAACTTAAGTTGGAATACATTTCAAGCACATTCAGTTTTGACATCGTAATCTTTGCGATCAGCCTCACTACACCTAAGATTATTGAGACATGCTGTATCAGCTCAGCAAGTCTGGGTGCATACTGGGAACCTTTCACGCGACATCTTTTGTTGCCTTTTTTTCTCCAAATATTCCATTGAATTATCTTCGTTCACTTTCTCTACATTAGGATGGAAATTAAAGCACGTCTTCAACGACCTTTACGGAATATATGGAAACATGCTGTTGGTAAAAATCACGAATATCTCTTCTCTCGTCCTTCTTTTGTAACTGAACCAAAACTTCCGGTCTACATTCGTAAATATACAGATATTTCATATACCATGCTTAAGAACTTCGACTCGCATGTGGCCAATTCTCCTCAAAGAAACCTGTTTCTTGTTAAAAATGAGAGAATATATCTGAAAATTGAATCAAGAAACCGAGAGATCATCGTAGCAAAGTGGACTACAAGACATAGTGACTTAAAAGGTTGCAATTAATTCAAATTTCAAAACTAAGTAGATATAGAAAGTAGAGTGGCGTTTCCATCATTTATTGGGTAAATGCCGGACATATATATTCGCGTTTAGGAAAGTCACAACCCAGTGTTTTAGAAAATATAGTGGGACCGAGAAAGCAGGTTGCCAATATTTTGGTACGCCATAATACTTCAGGGCGAATGTGTTTCAAGTAAACCTCTGATCATCTCCTTTTCCCATGGTCATGTCTTGTACCTGGCCAAAATCTGAAGAGAGTTATTTGCCCTCGAGTACTGGTCCTCAAATAATAAGTCCAAAGCGATCGGTACATCGTCAAAATACACAAATAATTTCCTCCAATAATCTAAACGGTTACTAAGACGAGTCACAATGGTCGAATAGCCCTTTATCAGAATATCCGGCACACCTTGTGAAGTGTATAGTGCCAAGATTCTGACATTTATGTGCGCAATATACCGCAATATTTCTTGAGGTGGTTCAGGAAAGCTGTAAAGTTCTATCAAACGGGCTGATTTATTCATGACCTCAAAACTATGCTTATTAAATGCAAGCTGGTTGATAATCTTCGGTACCGGTGGGAGTTTTGAAATATATCTCTCAAGATCCGACACCTCTTTCTGTAATGGTTCCAACTGGGAGGCAAACTTTCTGCTTTCAAAACTTGTGTCGTTAAAAAATGCCCTCAAGCGGAAACTGAGCCAGTCCAATACTAGTTCGACTTTGTGGATCTCTCTAAGCTGCACAACTGATAAATGATTCTGTGAGACCCATGTTCTCTCGGCATCTTCGAACATAGGGCTTGATTTATAAGTTGCGGTACTGGAAGTTAACGCTGATCCCGTGAAGGCTAGAGCAAAGCTAGTGATGAGAAAATAGATTTTGATCTCCATACTGATTTTTTGTTTTCCTTTTTTGGTTCGAGAAACTAACTCTACGTTCCTCAAGACACACATACAAGAATTTAGGACTTATTTATAGGCGAGTATCGGTAATCAAGAAGATAGAAAATCCGGAAAAACATGCGAGAAATTTTTGATTCAAATTCACGGGAATTTCACCAATACACTCGTGGAAATTTTGCTGAACTCTTATTGAACCTGTATCCTGAGTCATCCCATAACACAGCTTTGGAGATTCTGAGAAACTATGGACTAGAAAAATGTATTCTTTCTGAGAAACTTGGGTCTGAGTGATCTTTATACAACAGAATAATGTTTTACACTGTTCGACTGTCATGTGGTTAGAAATATCAGGCACGTGAAAGGAGAAAGTTGTCGTTTTGTTTATTGCAACTTTTATAAACTTGATTTGATGAATTTATTTGTCTCTTTGCTTTATTAGAAAGTAACTCATTAATTGAGTGGCCTGTGTTTTAAACTATCAGGAAATCCAGGAAGTATCCATTTTGCAAATTTTAGTTTTCAGTCGGGGCTTTCTCGCCGCAGTGACTACTGAAATTTTCATCGGCTGCCATATTTCAGAAATATACACCCAGGACTTGGGCCTTTGAAATAATAGACATAAATGACTGTGGATTAAACAATGTGCTTGACTTTGGTACATAATACTACCGGTTTCAGGATTTTATTTGCGGACTGGAATATCTAGATATCCTGCTCGAAGGCTCAGGAATGAACAAAGACTAAATTAAACTGTCATTAGTTAGTTTGAAGGTAATACTTGCCATTGCTTAATTATGAACTTTATATAGGATTCAAACCCATTTGTGAGGTATTACGAGTGGCGTAACACTATAAAGCTGGACAGGTTTTTGGTTTCTCTTCGGGTTTGGTGTCTGTTACACTAAGCCCTTTAAATTCCAAACCATTTTGTTAAAGCTTTCCGCAAAAAGACCCACTGTTTCTCTTTGTCACTGGCTACTCAGCCTAATCATAGAATAACTTTTTTTTTCTGTAAGCATTACTCTTATGTACACTTGGTGGTACCAGCAAAGCATTAGTTCTCAATATAACATATCTTCAGTGAGGAGAAAAATTGGGATATTTCCACAATTGCTGTAGTGTCTGCCTTATAGCATCTCTCGTCCAGAGTATGGTGTCCAAACATCATATTCATGAGGACTCCTCGTTTCTTCTTCTCTCCATCACGAAGTAGTAACAAGAAACTATTTAATGTGCTTTTTTAAAAACAAACTTTATATTGCTACCCAGCTTATTCTTCAGGGAGTATATATTCTCATACATTCAGGCATCTGCATTAATCAATTTTGGAAAACTTTTAGTTTGGCTATTTTTCTTCTCTTCTGTAACTTGATGCATCCTTTTTTTGGAAGAACATTTCAAGAAAACTCTGATACAAACCCAAAAGATTGGCCGTCTCAATTTTATTGTAATCGCTATATAAAGTTTTCAAATCTTCTTTTTAAAGATATTCGTTGGAAGGTTCAAATTATCGCTCGCTAAAGACTCCAAGCCTAAATCTGCTTCAGTTAGATTCTTTATGGGGACCTTACTAATACATGAGTGAAAGCAACTCTAAATTTATCGCCCCATGCATATTCTGAACAAAACTTATGATTATATTATACAACCAATACGGCAAATTTAGAAACAGTTGAATATCTCTTTCGTTTGAATACCAGGTCATATCTTTCAATACCCCCAAGCCCCCTACCCTGTAACATGCCCTTCCAATTCAACAAAAATTCTGTTGGCCTGATTTAGCTGACTCTCAAAGAATATCCAAACACTAAACGGCGCACCTTCCAAATCCTCAAACAACCCCCGCCATACACTCACAACTCGCTTGAACCGTGCAACTGTAGTTGCAAAGCCCACTGTTCCTGAGTCAGGAACCCCTTCAGAATTGAACAAAGTCAAAAGCTGTAAGTTTAGTTCGATTATACTGCGCACCAATTGCTGGTCGGTACCCGCAAGACTGTAAAACTCCAAACTCTTACACGCCTTGGTCATTTCGCGGAAAATCCTCTTTGCAAACGCGAACTGCAGTGACATCTTGGATGAGGAAGGTAGCTTTTCTATCTTTTTGCGCAATTGAGAAAGTTTTTTTCTCAAACTATCGGCATCCAACTCAAATTCTATACCTGAAAACTCATTATTTTTCAAATATCCCTTAAGCTGCTCCACAAAAGTTCTCAATTGGGCTTCTGTATCAGAAGATTGGTTTAAAAACTGAAAATACTCTTGAGCCGTGCATGAATAAGTTTGAATCAAACTCAAGAGTGAACCCTGACTATATGTGTCTACTTCAGTCAGTGCTTTTGGTTGCTTTTGTTGTTTTCTTTGTTTTTGTTGTTTTTTGCCAGCCACCCCGGTAAGAGACAAAAGTAATGCCACAACCTTGAATATAAATGCGACTTTCATGTAGACAAATTAATAGCTATGTTGGATAAATTCATGAGTCCCTCTTCTGAGAGAAAAGTCCCCATTTATACCCGGGACCAGCATTTGTTTTTGAAATTCATTCTTCAATACCAACCCAGCCGGTATCGCTAATTTGGAATTCTTTTCTTCTGGCCTATTTTCTGGTATGCTATTTGGCATACTGGGTAAATTTCAGTGCTCGCAATAATTATCTACAAGGCGTCGGTCGCAATTTCTTTCACTTGAAAAAAGTGTACTGAGCCTGAAATTCTGTGCTGAAGACACAGCCAAGTATCCAATTTCCGAATCAAAAATGAATAAAGGTGTAATGTGCATTTTCGTTAATTGGTGTCATATTTTAGACAATTCGGGGTTTCGAATTTAAGAATTTTGTTTAGGGTGTCTTTTTCGCCGTACAGGAGAACTTTTGGTCCCAAAATATGCGCATTAAATATACTTTCAGTCTCACATATATCTTTGAATATTCAAGGAGTTTTGTATGCTGAAAGATTTGGCCTTAATTTCAGACTTATTCTGCTACTAGCTGGGCTTTTAATTGTTTTTCCAAATCACCAAGATAGTTTCAAGGTTCAACTAAATTACATATTTTTACGCATACAGGGATGGACCATTTCCAGTCACGTTTGATAATGAATTATTTGAAACTCCAATGCGAGCTATGTGAGATGTGCCAAGATAAAGGTGCTTTGGTACAAAGCAAATATGGATTTTGACTGAGAGGCATATTCTTCAGAAGGAGTTGCTCTTAGAATTATGAGAGCACAGAAAAGCTATTTGAAGTCGGATTTTGAGCGCGCGCAAGACAAGCATCAAGACTGGATGCTCCAAATTATCTATTATATTCCTTGTTGCTAATGTTTCATAATATTTTTCTACATAGCTCGCAGACAACGAGGGTGTATATTTTTACCCATACTTTGGTAAAACCATCGCCCAATGATTCAATATTTTGAACACACCTTTTTCATAAATTTCGTCCCCAGGCTCAAGTTTTGATGTTTTCCTTTTGAATACGTGCTATTCGTAATAAAAACTACGATGTGCGTATTTCGCGGGTTGGCTTATCTTACCAAGTCAAATCCACAACCGAATTTTCATCACCATAACTATACATCTTGTTAAGGTACAGAAAATCGATTATAAACTGTTACATCATCGAAACGTAAGTGATATTTTCCCATTTTGCGTGAATTTGTGTATCTGAAGTAAAAGGAGTAAAGTTCCATATCTCTTGCACGTTAAAATGCATTTCAAATAGTTTAGTTCCTATGAGACTACGGAATGGGTATGAATACTTAAATCTATCCTATTATTTCACAAAATAGGGTCTTTCCTATTACTTTGCGAAAAGTTTCTAGAATAATTGGCTTAGCGGGTAATTCCTGACCTTGTTTTGAAGCCCGTTATAAAAGGGCTTTCTTCAAGTAACAATCTCTAAATAGAAGTCGTTCCCTGAAATAAATACCAAGGTATGGTTTTAGTGCTTTTTCGTTTTCATTTCTCGGTGGGCCGTAGTCATTATCATACATGGACCCAAAACCTAAACACTGATTGATATTTTTAATAGGAATATAATGTACAGTAAGAACTTTCCAGAATGATAAACTAAACAGGATGAATTTTGTGATCGTGCTCGCATTAGATATGTGTCAAGCATTCAATTAATCAACAATGTCATCTCTAATACTTGAATGAATTCAGTTAAACCCACTTGTTAGCATTTATTACTCAAATACGAATTTTTCAGGAGGCATGTAATATTAATGGAATGGATGGAAGGCGAAGAGGATCCCATGTTGTTTTATGCAATATGAATTGCGACAATTAAATAAGTTAAAATCAAATTTTCGCTTTGCTTAGAAACTACTGGCCATAAATCTGCCTTCAAAAACACTTTCGCAACCTATCGAATCCTCGGAGGAATCACGTGCTGCTTAGTACCATCTATTATAGGACAAACCGAAAAGTACTGTTCATTAACTATCATATATTCTACAAAACAATCAATCTTAGATTTCCCTGACAGCCTCCTACTGTAAATCACATCAGCAGCATGGCGTATCCTAACAATTTAAACCGTTAATCAGATACCTGATGTTCTTAAGTTTTCCATCCCACAAGATTTTGAGGTTTTCATTTGCCTTATTGAACTTTTCGTCAAACATCAAGCGTACACTGACCGATACAGGTCTCAAATCTTCAAAATAACCATACCAAAACTTTAACAACCGTTCATACCGCATCAAGATATTTTGGTACCCGGGTCTTTCCACATCGGGGGCCCCAGTATGATCATATAAACACAAGATATGGATATTGAGTTCAATAAGGCTACGCACCAATTGATGGTCGGCACTGGAAAGACTATACAAGTCTATATCCCCCACTGCACTATACATTTCTTGAAAAAGCTTGAGTGCAAACCGCAGCAGTTGCCTTAATGACAGAAACAGTGGCAATGAATTTACCCAGCTGTTTATCAAGCTAATTTCATGGTGCATTCCTGTCAAAGCCTGCTCAAAACCAATAGTGTCAAGGCCATTGTCGCTCACAAAGGACTTTAAACGCCCCACGAAATTCCTTAGTTCATCTTCGGCCTCAAGGGCTTCATCTTTGTATAAAGCACTCCTTTTAATCAATTTTTCGTCGGTTTCCATAAGCCCAAGCACAAGTTTGTGATGTTTTTCTTGAAGTTCAAATATGGTCAGTGCTAAGACCACCATAAAAAACGCGGCCCAATAATAATATGACCGAATCATAGTACACTTCTGAGCAGATAGTTTGAAAAAAAAGTTACTTTGTTTTGGAATTAGGCCATGCAGCTTTATATAGTATGTCTCTTGCTACGGAGCTCCTTTTGTGACCAAGGTATTTTGTTTCATTGTTTTGGTGATCTTGTCCTTGTTCCACCGCCTGCATTAAATAATTTGTCATGACCCTTGAATAAGCCTTGGGAATATTCCTTGTTTTTGCAAGAAGATAATAACTACCCACTTCCAGGTTTTATTTTTGGGGGGTTTTCTTGTTGTTGAGTGCATAAAATCATTTGAGTAAGAATTATTGTACTGTTCAAACCTCTCTATGATATCACGGGCTGTGTTTAGAAATACAGTTTGGGAGAGGCGCACTAAGATATGAAGTGATAAGTGGAGAAGCCCCTCTTTGCTGATTTAAACTTCAAAGAAAGTGATGGTTCCCAGTTTTATGTTAGATATAGAATATGGTCCATTTTTTCCATCGTAAAGGTCGGAAGTATTACGAAAATTGAAAAATCCCATACCAGGTGAAAACTTATTCATGAGATGTATCTGAAGAGTTCGCCGGTCAGAAGTTTGTAAAACTTTCCATTGGTGTTTCTTTCGTCCAGTCCATTTATCATCTATCAATATTTTTCATTTTTTAACCTCTCTGAAAAGAACATTCGGGATGCCTCTGAGAATTCTGACGAGAATCCCCGCAATTTCATTATTCGAGGGCACAACGCAAACGCCAGTAATAGTATATGGTTGAGGATATAGCGGCTTGGCTTTGAATCTTTCAAAATTCCTCCCAAAATATGTTCATTTCAAAATTATATTAGAACAGATTTTTTGGGGGTCTTCTCTTTCCAGTCGCACTCTACAAGGATGCGTGATCAATTTTGAAGAAGGAAACATTTCCCCCTAAAGCAAGGAGACAATGTGCACCTTCATTATTAAAATAATGAAATACAACTGCTTAGGTGATCAATCAATGTAAAAATCAAGGAACTTTTTTTATGTGGTTCTGCTACAAATGTTCAAAGATATTGATGGAAACTGTTCCAAACTGACCCTAATCATTGTCTCGCACATGCGCAATATGTTTATAAAAATAACTTATAGTTCTCCCATATATGCCGGTTGACACTAAATCCACGGGTCTTCACAATTCGAAATAGTCCGATTTGTAAAATTTGAAACATTCACCCTTCACACATTCAATTTGAGGGTCGATCCCTCCAATTCTCGAAGTGATAACTGGGCCTTATTCACTTGTTTCTCGTACATCATGCGCATTCGTGGTGGTACATCGGTCAACGTGTTAAAAAGCCTCTGCCAGAACTTCAAGTACCGGTAGTGGAGCTCTACCTTTTCAATATACCCTTTAGTATGGATATCTGGAATTCCACGTGAATCATATAGTGCCAAAAGTCGAATATTGAGCTGAATAACACAGTGTACGGTGTGCAGTGCGATACCGCTCTGGGAGCTATATATTCGTAAAGTTTTGACTGCTTCGTTCATGAGGTGGAGTCTATACTTGACAAATGCAAATTTGTCCGACAACTGCTCATATACAAACAGATTTTGAGCCAACCGCTCGATATCCAATATTTTTTGGCGAAATACGGGCAACTTAAGTTCAAACCCGGAGATGTCAAAGTACGTTTCGTTGACATACGTGTTAAGGGTGCGGGTAAATTTTTCCAAGCGTCGTTCTGCCTTATTCTTTCGTTTCATCGACCTTGGGTAAATCTCATGGTGAATGTTTTTGGACGTTGTCTCTTGTGAATCTGAAGAATCTGATTTAGGAAAAATGGAAATATTGGCATTGTTGGGTCTTGGTGGTGCCGCAGCGGCAAAGGCGCAAACATTTGCAGCCGCAACAAAAATCGCCGTGGTTATTCTCATTGTTGGGTCACGCAAAGTGTCTTAGAAGTTTCCATAGACCTTGTTAATTTTGAAATACCAGAGGTGATTATCTGGAAAGTTTATTAGATGACAGATTTCTGAAACTTTTGACTTATTTCAAGCTATTGTATTCGTATTTATACTCTGTAAGAAATTTGAGGGCTGTGTAGATTTCATAGTCTTGGATGAGGATCTGTACGTACAAACTCATAATACGGTGAGACAATTAAGTTTTCATTCATATTCTTGAGCATTCAATTTCAAGACAGAATATGTGGCGGCTATGCTGAAATTAGTGGGTTTCTTTCTTTTTTTTTTTCTGGTTGCAGTTACATTTTGTTTTTGGAATAGATTTTTTCTTTCGCCGCTCGGCCCTAAACGGGGTCTAATTGATGACCAAGTATTTTTATTTCATTTTTCTTCTTTGAGTACCCCGGGCTATTTTTCTCATAAATGCTGAGCAATTTACACAGTTGAAAGAGTCTTTCTAGACTAAAAACACGTAACAAGTATGATCCACTGCGAATATATTATTTAAAATGAGCCGATGAACGAAATTTTTGATTCGTCTAGGTTTCACCTAAACGTTTCAGTTCTTATTTGTTTCTCGCGTTGGGAATATTCGTTTGGGTTAGGCTTGTTAAGTCTTGATTTCACCGAATAAACTACATGTCCAAAAACACTCTGATAAGCTCCTGAAATCTAGCTCTTACACATGAAGGGTTTTCACTATCGAAGTAAAACTTCCCACCATCATTTTGAAAGTCTTCCGGGTATATTTCCATAACTAAGAACAAGAAACGATTATTCCCCAGAGCTTAATGAGCTTTAACTTTTTTAACAGTAATGGAAGTACATAATATAAAATTACTTTTTTGGGACAAGAATTATTCAGCAGCTCGCAGTCTTAGCGATATACTAAAAAAGGGCTACTACTCAAGGCGAAGTGTTTCACTAGTACTTCCAGTGTATCGCGTGATTTTGGGGATTTTCTTTTTTCGCTGCGTTCGTGTATTACGGTAACGATTTGGTTAATGAAAATTACGTAAAACACTACGTTTATGTGGGGTCTCAAGAAGGATTGAGTAAGGGTTTGCGTAATTCGCTACGTTTTGGTTTCTTTAGTCAATTGGTGCTGCGTGTTAAATGCCAAATAAGGACTGGTTTAAGTTAAATGAGTATATTGTTATATGTTAGTAACGACATATAGTTTGCTCTTTGCAGAGCCAGAGCATGCAATTGTGGTATTCCCATTTCAATCTGAGGTGTTTCAAGACATATACCAGAAACGTTTTTGCAATTCATTGCATTTGGGGCAATACCTTTCCTTCAGGAAAAGATTAGAAGGGGAAGTTCTCCAAAATCAGCCACAACTTTAACTCCAAGCCTTAACTTTTGGAAACCTCACCGTTTCTCTTTCCCATAAAACTTTCTTTTTAGTGATTGTTTGCAATTTTTATCATTGAACCGAACTTTACCGAACTGGTGTATCACATACCAGACTCGACATGTTAACTGAAAACAAATCAAGTGGGAATATGAGTACTTCCCGGTATTTAAAAATCATTAATTATTTGTCTCCATGAAATTATATTTTTTTTAAAGAAACAAATCGTATTACAGGATGCCACTAATATAGTAGGAAATATCCAAATATTGCGTATACCTTGTTAGTCAAGGAAATGTCTAGAATTTACCCCAGCTCTGACTCCAATCACACCTCAAAGCTCACTATACTTCTATCAAACCAACATTAAAAGTGATTACAACAGATAATAACACATACAAGTAGTTTCCTATAGGGCCTAATTTTTGTCGCCCTTTATATCATTTCTGACTAAAACACGACTACCTCCTTAATTCCCTTGTACTTCCCGTGGATGATCACTTTTGTTGTACTGCATCTACCGTATCAGTGTAACCGTTACTTGTCACTTACGAACCAGACAATTCCCAGCTAAGAGCCATACAGAGCAAACCTTTTGATTTAATTCTATCTGAAATACCAAAACTGAAGATAACCAAAACCTTCAACTCAAATTATACAATAGAATTCGCTAACAAAAAAAAAACAGTTTAACCTGTATATAGCCCCCAGTTCCTCTCCAAATCTCGGGCCTCGGCCCTCACCTTATCGCTCACCATAACGTGTATGCGAAACTTATACCATACAGATCTGGCCTCAGGCATTAACCCAAAGAAAAAGACTAATCCTCTAAGGCCCCCAAAAACACCACTCAACGGGCATAAATACCACAATTCGGGCTCTGTGATATCCCTAAACCTCGGAGAATATAATCGTGCCAAAAAAGAATATCCGCTTCTCCCAAAAATTAAAATATGTCCGTGCACCAAAGTGTTGCTGGCATCGCAACGCAGTACTATAAAATCGCTTCGCTTGAGCTGGTCACATACTCGATTTTCACAGCCAAAGAGCCCTCACCCGACCAGGTGCTTCTAGAATTGGAGCTCCAGATCCGCCACGAACATCCGCGGATTCTTTTGACCTATAACAACAAATGTCTCTACTACTTCCGGTTTGGTCACTGGATGGGTCTGCCGGTGGATCTGACCACTTCATATGGACCCGAATCGAATGGACACACCCCGGAAAATAACCCAGAAGCTAACTCAGGGAACCTACAGTTGGACTTACTATATCCGCAGCTCTCTTTGAAGCTCGAAAATACCGTTCCAGTGGAAAAACTCGCCAATCCTGCCCCAAATATCGCCAAAAATAGGGCGTCTGCATCTGCTGCCAAGGAAGATGCTTCTAGAGATGAATACTTGGCATACGCAAGCCTCTCGTTCATCAAGGCCGTCAAAAAGTCCTTGGTCTATAACATGGCTGCCCGTGGAGATATGCACTTATTTGGAAACTACCTTATAGGACGTGTTCCTGGCACCTCAGGCCAGTACCGAGTGATCCAGACAGATCCTGTGTTGCTTGCCAATGGCTCTATACTCGTGCTGGTCACACAGCGCGACCGGCTTCCGCTCTTCCACTCAAACACCCTTAATCTTGACCACGTGACGCCCGACTTTGCCTCGTGTTTTGTCATTTATGTAGTTCCTTCGGGTTTGCGCTGCCACCTCTACGATACGCAAAACTTGCCGCTGAGCTTTACCTCCACGCCGCCCAAATCTAGTGCCACGCTCTTGCGCCTCTTGAAGTCCAGTACCGGCGTCGATCTCACACAAAAGCCGCTGGTGCTCTGGGTGAAGTTGATTCCAAATTTGCAGCACCTCAACAACCAGACTTCCGACATTTCGCGCTTCATCCATGAAGTCGATAACAGAAAGTACATTTTGTGGCCGTGGGAGCTCTGTGTGCTCCAATTCGGAAGCGTAGAACACTCTACAGGAGGCCAACACCTGGCCCAGTCCCTGGCCTCGGCGGCTACCGCCGCTTCTTCTCTGCTCGACCCCTTGGCGCTCATCAACGAGTACCTCTCTTTTTCCCTTAGTTTGCACGAAGGTGGATCGCCTATTAAGCCCTCGTCTGTAAACACAAATGCCAACATGGATGCGCCCATGGCGGCTACGGTTCCGGGGTCCAGCGCTTACCCTTTTAGTATCCCCAGCTCGAATTCAGGGGGGGTGACTGTCGGGGCCATGAGTGTAGGAGAGATAGACGAAAAAACGAGGAAAAATAGTGTGTCCGATATGTTTAGTTTACAGCACGATGAGTCTGAACACGCTTCCTCTGTGCGTGGATTTGATGTTAGTGTCCCTTCGGATATCCAGGCCCAGTCCAAAACGGAAGGAGGTTTCGAGAGCGCAGTTACCGCAGGTAATGGTGTTAATGACAGTACGCTTGATCATAAAAAAGAAGAGAACGATGATAACGAAGATGACGACGATGACGACGATGATCTTTTTGGTGACAGTTCTGATCTGGAAGTAAAGGAGCTTGACGTTGAGCCTCCACATGAGGGACTCAAACAGGAGATTTCTTCTCCAGCGCCGGGTGAAGTGGAAGATATGGAAGTGGATGTGTCTGACATGAAACCGGAATTTGAACAACTAAAAGAGCAGTCCAATGAGCAGCCCGGCGAAGATCGCATGTCGCAAAATTCCCCTATCGATCCCAAACTCGGTTCTCCAAAGGATACTCCTTCAAAAGAACGCGAACCTTCGAAAGAATATGTCCACGCAAAGGATTCTGAACCCTCGACATATATGGGGATTCCAAAAAGCGAAATGATCTCTGCGGAAATCAGGCAATTCACCCCTGGATCATATGACGACCCGGGTGCACCTCTACCAATCATGCCCACCCCTGCTATACCTATGTCAACCTCGTTCACCTTCAACACAAATGGCCCATCTTTTCCCCCGACCAACTCCCAACAGATCCAGAACCCTCATTCCTCAAACTCGGCTAACAGAAACCTGACACCCTCTTACAAACGTGACCGCCGGCTTCTGGAGCCAACCACTGGATGGGCATTCTCTCCGATTGTTTTCAATCCAAAAATCAAAGACAGCATCGACACCAAATACGGCAAGGGCGGCAAGTTCTATGTTGACACTGAAGAATCTTCAGGCCCAGAGCTGGAGCCCAGAAAGGCGCGATTGAGAGAGACCAGTGTTGTGGCCTATGACTTACCTGTTCTTAGGGATACGTCTGCGCTGCGAAATCATATGCGTACATCGGACTCTTCCCTGAATTTGGCTGACGGGAAAGATGCCGATGAGCTTAACTCGGCGAAAAAACAAACCACACGTGTTAATTCGGTCGAGAGCTATGGAGACGAAATTCAAAAGGTCGATGCGGATCTTGAGATGTCACCCGATGAAAGTGACAACGAAGCAGAAGGAGAGGATGATGACGACGACGACGACGACGACATTGATGGTGAGGATGATGAGGATGAGAGTGATGAAGATGAAGATGAAGATGAAGACTTGCCGGTTTCAGATCTAAATGGTTCGGAGTTGAAACTCAACAACCAGGTAGGTGATGTCTTTGATCCCTTGGTTACCGGGGAATCACTCCAAGAGTCTCAGAGAGTTCCCAGCTCGGTCGCCTCACTTCACTACCCTTTTTCGGGCTTGAACTCAGCTCATATGTCGCCCGGCTCAAGCCAACCCAAGGCCACCAACTTAACTAAAGGTCATTCCCCCTTTGGATTAGGCATGGATGCGCCAAACTTTTCAATTTCCCCGGTTCCTGCTTTGGAGCTGAGAACTGGCATGACATCAGACGTGGTGTCGCCGGCGGTGGGGTATGGTTTAGAGTCGCTGGCAGGAAACAAGGAGATTCTGACTGCAGAGTCATTGAACACCCCTTCTTCTTCAAGCTCGAGCTCATCTAATGCAATTTCGGAGTCTTCCAATTGTTTGCCGTTGATTCTCCGGAGCATCAATGTCCAGAGCATTCCAAACTTGTTCTTATTGAACAAAGTCCCAGGTGCTTGGAGTACAGTTTCCATAGCCAGTGGCTTTGATATGGATGTCGATGAAGAAGATGATGACATCGATCACAAAGGTGCAGGTCTTTTCGTGAAGGCGAAATATATGGATGAGCTATTAAGTTGGCTTGTGCCCAATCTAGTGTTTGATTCCGGTATCACTAATTTCGAACATCATACACTGTTGAGATTGCCGGACTTTTTTTCAGAAGAGGTTGTCACTGACATCACCGACGGTAGTGCTTCTCGAGAGACTGCCAAAATGTTTGCAGCGACGTTTCCTCTGAGTTACAATGTTACTCTTGATGAGCTCTTGATAGACAGCTCTCCCAAATCTTCCAGGCCTGCTTCAAGACCTAATCTGGACTTGAAGAGCCAGTTGCCATTTTTGGATGATATGGCTATTGACATGAATGATGACTCTGTGAACTTTGCCTCTCCTGAAAAACAGTCGCCGTCTCTCTTTTGGGACTCTTTCTATCCAACTGCGTCTAATCTAACTGACTATGACGGGCAGACAAAAAATGACAAGCCTACTGGAGTTATCGGTGACAAGAAAATCGACGAAAATTCCGTGTTTTCTTTCAACGAAGTGAAAGTAAAAGCATGCAAGAATAAGAATGATACCATCAACCTCAACTTCCTCGGTACGCGATTCTGGAAGTATTTCAATTTTGACCCGGTAAATGGGCCAAAACGGTTTCAAGTCTTGATGGTTACAGAGACTCGACAATTCCATGACACAGGTCTACTCGGCAACTCCGATGATGGTGAGTTCTTGGACTTGGTGAAGCATAACTATTCGGATATGCGACTTGGGGAAATCAAGAAACTCAACTTGCAAACCTTTGAAACAAGACCTGACCTTGAAGGTATTAGCAACGGAGTGCTCATGGTAGACAAAGATATGGGAGATGGGTCATACAATGACTTCTATAAACGAACCAACAGGAAGTTGAAAAATTTGGCCGAGTTGATCAAATTGGATCTTATCAATAGAACGAATCGGTTTGAGTTCGATAGGCCTCTTCTTCTTTTGTTTGTCAACTTCGATGAGAGTGTCAACTCAGTTTTACAGATCTCCAAGATCTGCAGAAATTTCAAAGTGAACTTGAACAACCATCAGCTCTCGTTAGTCGAGGTGTTTGCACATGTGATACCCTCGAGCTACATCTTCAAGAAATCATCCAGTGACCGCTGCCTCAAGTATCTTTCCGATACAAAGTTAGCGAAGATTTCCACGATTCTATATAATAAGTGTCCAAACATCAATCCAAGTGATTCCAAACTGATGGCTCGCGATCAAGATGAACCCAAAAAGCTTTATTCACAGCTCGTGAAAGATGTTCCCACGTCGCTACAATTTAAATTCTTCAACAGGCAAAACAAGGAAAGCTTGAATAACGAAAGTCCAGATGACATGTTTCTCCATGTGGCTTACGAAAGATCCGTGGACAAAAATTGGATCTGTGCTGCCTGGTCCGATCCTCTCGGGATCGTGACACATATGAGATCCTGGTACTGTCCTCCAACTACAAAGGATGGTTTCAATAAGGATGTCCACGATTTGGGCTCAATTATCTTCAAGATTTGGGAAATTTCCAATAAGTTGTTCAAAAAGCTTAATGAGGATATTCTGCAGCGAACATGTGGATCGGGAAAAAAGAAGTTTTTGGTGCTTGCGCGTGTGAGTAGCATCATCCCTGATGACGAGCTCCTTTATTGGAAACGGCTTACTGCCAAATATAAAGATGTATCCTTAATCGTGCTTACCACCAACAGGGCTCCTAAGTACTTATTCGGATCTTCAGACAAGGCTGAACTGCCCACTTGTGGAGGAATGGATCAAGAAACAAGCCCTGGATTTCTTGCAACCAACACCATTGCCGAGGAGTTTGAGAAAAAACGGCTGAAATCCGTAGGGTCAGACTTCATTCAGTCTTTGGATGTTTTCCCTGTGGCTCATAATTCGACATCACCGACAGGAAGTATGCCAATGTCCACATCGCCAATGAACAACGCACTCACATTCCATTCACCTCAGCAATTTCCAAATGCCCCATCAAGCATATTCCTATCGCAGGACGGCCGTCCAGAAGTCTCATTCAATGATGCGGATTGTACTCTCAAGGATACAAGTTTCGACATTATTGGAATCATCCCCAAAGTTGCACTTCCATCGTGCAATTCTCCAACGCGGTATAGTATGCGGACGGGCTTCTTGGTCAAAGAATCGGACCCACCTAAAGACGTGGCCAAAAAAGAGTACCTTGTTTTTGAAGTCAGTCTTCTCAGTTGCTCGAACTACTGGAATCTCGACACGGTGATGAAAATCACCCTTAAACAATTCAAGAAGCTTATTGCTCTCAACGATATCCTTGGAATCTGTGACCGTGCAACTGCAACAATGGATGCGTCGACAAAATCCCGTGAGGTTGAGCTCCAGACCCTTGTTCCATGGCATATAAATGCCGTGGTCAAGGCATTGGACTATTTGGTGCATGTTCACGTTGAAGAATAGGGCAATGCATTATGAGGAAGGATATGTTATTGGTTTGTCGATGGCCTATCTCGTGTCATAATAAGAAGGCAGGAGAAAAAGTCATGTTTTCCGATTTATATAGTGTCTGGTTTCAGCTTTGAAGGTGGCTGTCGGTGGGCAGTAGCTTATCGTGGAGACGCCCCTACCGAACCATGGAAAGGCCATAACGAACTACAGAGATGGAACAAAAAGAATACGAAAGAGGAAAAAAATACTCACGGCGCGCCTCCTTCTTTTGGAAACTCTTTGATGGTTTCAGTTCTTGTGGTGGTGCTATCCTTACCATAACCCAGAGAAAGCATTATTACTACCGTTTGCAGCCTTTCACTGTTGCACCCACGTCCCAGGGCCTGCTGAATCAGCTCGAGTATGCAGTATATCGTCAAAACCAGCACCAATCTCAGAAATCAGTAAAAAACAGTAATACTTGAAGTAATAGGTCAGTAAAAAAAGTGCAAATTTTAAAAGGTGAAATCTCAAAAGCCCAAAAACAGATTCTAATAAATTCTGAAAATTCTAAAAAATTTTAATGAATTCTAAAAAATGCCATCGAATTATCGCTCTCCTGTTGCCATATTACCAGGAACTTTGCTCTGAAACGCGTTTGCCGAGACGCGCACGGTGCATCAAACATGGCCAAATGTTTGTACGGCCATCATCTGTGAGCCTCAGTGGACCTTCTAAAGCATCAATAAAAGAGCGCAAAAACGTGAAAAAACGTGCAAAAACGCCGAATTCTAAACTAAAAAAGCGGAAACAGCCCCCATTCTTTCTTCTCGACTGATAATTAAAGAAAACGCGGAAATTTACAACCAAATTCGAAGACTTACACCGCCTTTTTCTACCCATGACAGATACTACTCAAGAGCTCGTGGACAGACTCTCTAGTGGACCACAAATCCCTTCAACGTCGTCCGTTTCAGCGGCTTATGCCAAAACACCTTTCGCTAACGATAATTTAATTGGTACAGATACCTGGGATGACCCTTTGGACGACACAAACGGGCATTTACATGGTAATTTCCATGGAGCCACCTATGGGAGTATTCCTCCAGTGACATTACCTCCAACCCCAAGACACTCGCCACTAAAAACAGACTTGGAAAGGCTCCGAGGCAGTCCAATTAAAACCCCACGGCGCCAGTTCCGTATGCCGCGTACCCCCTTACAAACCTATGAATCAAGACGTGATGACGACTATGGTGATGATGGAGTGAGCGAGGCCGAGTCGCCTTTTCTGATGAACGAGTTCAATCGGGAATATGGCCCCAAGCTGGTCCTTGGGAACGGCACCAGCCATGACACAAAACATTTGGGCGGGTACCAGACTCTTCTTTCATCGTCAAACGAAAAACTCATGCGTGAATTGCACGACGAACGAGCAAAAGTGGCCGAGCAACAAAGAGAAATAGACGCGCTCAAAATCAAGGAAATTGAGGCGTCCCGCTTGAAATCAGACATGGAAACGCTCCGTGGCCACAACCAAACCCTCCGTAGCGAGATCCAAACCTTACGTGCCCGTAACTTATCGCTAGAAGTGCTGGTGAACAATTTCCAACGCAACGATAAGACTGAGCAGTTGGTTCGAGAGAATAAGCTTCTACGCGAGAAACTCTTGAAGTATAAGAATTTATACGATGCCAGTAGGAATGAGGGCGAGTCTTCGCAAAGGCCGCAAACACAAACTCTGCCTCAGAATCTTCCCCAGAATCGTCCCCAGAATCGTCCCCAGAATCTGTCTCTGTCCGTACACTATGTCGAGACGCGTGACCAAGTGCCTTCCAATCCAGTTAGAGCAGAATTTGTTGGGGGACGTGAGGATGCAAATATCAACGCCCAGGTTTTTAACGACCCCGAGAATTTCATCGACCCAAGTAATTTGAACGGTGTCAATGTCATGGGCGCACGTAATGTGCCGGCCGCTAGGGAGACCTTGCCGCCCAGTCAAAATGAACAAATCTTTTCGGCGCCTCAAGGTACAAACGCCCCAAACGCCACAAATGTCCTGAATGTCCCAGCTGCAACTGCCGCAACCGTCGCAAACACTGAACGTCCTCCTTTACCCGCGTCTGTGCCTGGACAGAGTAATCCTCATGGCTCCTCGAATGAAAACGCTTCAACTATTCCTGCTTCGGGTATCAAAGATGCGGGATTTGCTGATTACTTGCGCCGGATTGTGGAAGCCTTAGAATCGCAAAACTCTGAGTCGAAATCTACCGGTACATCTACAGAGGTCCCAACAAATCTGGTGAATACACATGGAACTGATAAAGTTTCAGAACCGCAGTCAAGAAAAGCGCATGCTCCAGAAACTTTTCCACACCATCCGTCAAGACGAGTCTATGAAACTGGCAATGTGTCGAGGGAATATGAGCCTGAAATTAGGCCAAGGGAATATGAACCTGAGACTAGGTCAAGGCAGTACGAGCCTGAGACTAGACCAAGAGAGTACGAGCCTGAGAATAGTTCAAGAGAATACCAACCTCAGAGCAGGTCAAGAGAATACCAACCTCAGAGTAGGCCAAGAGAAGACCAAACAGAGACTAGGCCAAACAGAGTCTACGAGTCTGACCCCATTCCAAGGAGATATTACGAGTCTGAACAAATTCCAGTACACACCCCGGCTAAAGTTCAGGAAACAAAAAGGCCTTCGGAACATTTCACCCAAGATAATCACCAATCTCCACAAGCTCCAGAACGTTTGACCAAAGAGAATCAGGGAGAAAATATAGAGACAGCGCCTAGACCCAAATCAGCCGCACGCGATAATACCGTTGGAGAAAATCAGAAGATTTACGAGCAGAATCGTCCTGTCACTCAGTCGGACTGTAAGGCGTACTTCCTGAAAATGGAGCGAGATTTGCATATCATCATGGAAGAGTTCAAGAGGCAGAATGCCAAGTCTTCCATTTCCAGCGCACCCCATCCAACATGTGATTGTGCCAAGCCAAATACGAGCCTGTCTGCTAAAACATGTACGGCGTGTTCCAGTGTTTCTGGTCTGGTCAGCCGCACACGGCCGCAATCAGAGTCAACCCCTAAGGACGGAAACGACACCCAAGCACTTATGGGGAAATTCCTATGGAACCGCACAGTTTAGATGGGTGATAAGCTAAAGGAAAAAAAAAAACCTTAAGTAAACCTTAAAAAAAAACCTTAAGACACTCAAGGTTGTTAGATTGCAGGGCTGTTCAAATCAATCTACGAGGAAAAGTATTTTTGGGTCCCTGAAAATACCGTGGAAAAGTTTTGTTTTTGTTATCAATTTCCTGTTTCGTCGCAGCCACACTATCTGGTGACGTCACTGATTGAGGAACTGATACGAGTTGCTGAACGCCCCGAACATACAGCACGAACGAATGAGCAAAGAGGGCCTTGTTTTGACCTGCGTCTCGGTAATGGATTCGGGGATGGCTAATTAATTGCTGTGCCGCAATATTTACACTCGCCACTAAACTAGTAACAACCGAGCTTGTCAAAAAGAACCAAAAGTTATGGTCCCATTCGACCCTATGTGTGGTGACTGACAAATTTGTGGGAAATTTCATGCCCCAGACACGTGCCGGGCAGGCAGATCCACATCTCCTCGTGTAACTAAAATGTGTCTCGGATTTGTTCTTATCTTAGTGTGGTTTCTAGTGTGGTTTGAACCTTCTTTTTTCGTGTTGGACATGTACTAAAATGGATACGGGCTTCCGAGAATAGCAAACTAGCAAGTTTGTTTTACATGACATCCCCGAAACTGGAAAAGTGATTTTACTGATCGCCATTTCGAGACGCGATCAAAACAAATCGCGCGGCCGCGAAATTATTAAAGAATGCGGTCGAACACCGGTCATGAGCACGGACTGAAGCCGCGTCGTACATTTCCAATACCTAAAAGAGACGAAAAAAAGGGCAAAGCGGATAGGGATCATGCAAAGGAACCAAAGGGAATTAAAGGGAAACACCGACAGAAAGAAGGGAAATGAACCAAAAAAGGGCAATACAAAGACGCATTGGAGGGACTAAAACACACCCCACCCTGAACAATATTCCGAGACACTGGGACTCTTATTTTGGTGATTGGTCGAGAGCCGTTCATTAGTAAAAGCAGGGGATGTTAAAGAGAAATAACCTGTGCGACTTCTAAAATCAACCCCTCTTTATTTTCCATTGTTGTACTATCTTGTTTTTTTTTACGCCCCTTTATTGCACCTATTATGTTTTGCTCTGGGGTATTGAAGTACGCTTATTAAACAATATGGGTGATACAGGCGGGTTAGAAGAAAAGATCCCCGATTGGGACATCTCGGCTCTGAGTTCCAGTTGGCAGAATTGAGACCCCCGCGCGATTGCTGCATTAGGTGTTAAAAAGCATATCCTGGGAAGTTTCCGCATTAGCAGTGGTTGCGGTAATTTGGGTGGTTTTGGTGGGGGCACTGACGGCAACAAACCGTTGAGGCCCAGATCAATTGTGAACGGCTATGAACGGCCATTAACGGGTCAATGTTCTTTCGGCCTAGATCGAATCGATCTCTAGCTTTTATTAATGATTTCTGCTTTAAAGGCTTTCTTCAAGTGCTCTTGAAACAATTTTGAAACATAACAGGAAGCATGCAAAATGAGCCAAGGAGACGCGTTTGTCTCAGTATGCACGCACGACCAGAGTAAGATCTGCACTTTTGCGAGGCCATGGATCCGAAATTTGGAAACCAGACGGAGCCACTGGAGCTAGCATTTTAATCAATTCCATGGGAGTTTTGAAATTGGGAATTAGGAATTGCGAATTGAAAGGTCTGTTTTGCATTGTATATGCCCCACTAATATATTAAGATCTCAAGATCTGTTATTACATTCTATTACATTCTATTGTTGAACTTTACTTGATTTGTGCTTCTTCGTTTCTTGTTCCATTCTATTGTTGTAGTTAGGCCGGTTGCCCGCGCTGATTGTGCGACCTTGTCATAATTGTCGGGGAAATTGGTAGCGGCCAGGCCAGATGGTTTGGGTCCTAAGTGGTTTTTGAGCCCGCTATTGTCAGTCTGATGTATAGATGATTTTCTCTTTGTATTACTCTATTTTTTTTTTTGGATGGAAAGAATACAACATTTTACTGTTATTTGCGTCGATTCCTATTGTCTCCCTTAATTACTAGCATTTGACCGTGCACTAAATTCATGCCGCGCTCCAATAACTTTTATAGTAATCCCTGCTGGGTTCTCTGCTCCTTCCCAATTCTGTTAATTGAAATACCGTGACCGTGTTTACGAAGCAGCTTCATATAGTAGCTTCAATGAAAGAGCCCTATTAAAAAAACACTGCAGATATATCTACGATCACATAACAAGGTTTGTAGACTCCGTTTTGGTGGTATTCTAGATGATTTCGTTGGAGATTTGTTTCGCCTATTGTTTCACGGTGTTTTTCTTTGCTCTTCATCTTTCCCCTTTTGGGCCTCAGGACCTCGCGAAAGAAGGAAAAAACAATACATGCCCCTTCTCCACAGGCGAAACCCAGCACGCAATACATACACACCTACATGCATAAGTACGTATGCGACGTATGGCATCGCACCCAAACAGGCCCAGCAGCAACATTACGCCAGTTTGCGCAAAACAAAACCCCAGGCGTGTCCGTGTCGATACAATAAAGACGTCGATCTTTTTGTTTTTTGTTTATCTGCTAGTCTTTTATCTGTTTATCTATCTGTTTGTGTGTTTTTCTGACTGATACTTTTATAATTGTGTGTCTTTCTTTCTTTCCTTAAGTGCTTCAGTTCTTGCCTTTAGTTCTTATTGATACTGCCTTTCGCTTGCTATTGCTGTTTGTTTGAGCCCACGCCTAATTTTCGCTGGATCAACTCATTCTCCAAAACACAACCTCATTCTCCAAAACACAAAACTCAAAACACAACTTACTTTTCCAACCACCATACCTGGATCAGTTTTCCTTTTCACTTCAGGTCTTTTCACTTCATTTTGTGCCGCCAACAATCCTTCCCGTTGGCCCCCCTGCTTATTGTACACCCGTGCATCCTGCCCCCACCAAAAGGCACCACCCAGAAACTGTTCAATCCATACACTCCCGGATCCTGCTCGCCCCGATTTGCTCGCCCGACCACCTCACTGAGTTTCACTTACCCGGCCAATTTGGAATCTTTTTTTTTTTTGTCTGATCGCTTTTTTTGCCTCGTCAACCTGAGCTCACCTCACCTAACTCACGCGTTCACTGAGAAAACCAGCTGGCCCCATTCCATACTGGACGTTACTGAGAAGAAAAAAAAACCACTCCAAGAAATCAAGAATATCCCCCTCTTGATAACCCAAGAGTGTGTCTAATTGAAAAGGAATAACAAAATATCTCCCATCATCTGATAATAATAAAAAAAATCATCGCAATACCTGAAAATCGGATCGCCTCTAAGAAAAATATTTCCCTCACCTGATTCGCATAGTTACTTCAGCCTGGTAGCCAGCAAAGTGATTTTTTTTATCTTTCCACACTCACTGATCCACACCACACCACGCCATGTCCACCTTCAATAACGAAAACGACTACCGCGTGACTCGCTCCCACACAAAGATCACTCTGAGTGATATTCCGGTTTCGATGCTGCAAGACGCAGGTGTTTCAAAGCCTCACGATGATGTACTCGTGTCATCTCAGCCATCTTCCAAACAGTCTTCTGCCACATCCAGTGCCAACTCTGGGCGTCAGCATCTACGCGATGTGTCCCGTAAATTTGGAATTTCCAAAGTACCCGCACCTCTTGTCTCCAAAAAGCGTCCTTTGGGAGGAGAAACTGGTCCTTTGGCCCAAAAGTCGGGGGATTTGCCCAGAGCTGCCAAGCTTGTCAAATCTGACCTGGACGACGCGTCTTCAGCATCCCACCATACTGCCAACGATCGTCATCAGCTCGCTAACCCATATATTGAAGCAGTTCCTCTGCGTATGCCACAAAAAAGACAGGCTACGGAATCCAGCACGAACTTGGTGGAAAAACTACACATTGCCAGCGAGAACGAGACCACCAGCAAGTTCAAAAAGAGCAAGAAAGTCGACTACGAATGGCAGGACCTAGACGAAGAAGACTTTGATGATCCGCTCATGGTCAGTGAATACGTGAACGACATCTTTCCCTACTTACATGAGCTCGAGAAAAAGACATTGCCTGATCCAACATACTTGTTCAAGCAAACACAGTTGAAGCCAAAAATGCGCTCCATCTTGGTCGACTGGCTTGTCGAGATGCACCAACGGTTCCGTCTTTTGCCTGAAACCCTCTTTTTGGCCATAAACATCATGGACAGATTTATGTCTGTGGAGGTGGTGCAGATCGACAAGTTGCAACTCTTGGCCACGGGCTCTTTGTTCATTGCTGCCAAATACGAGGAGGTTTTCTCTCCTTCCGTGAAAAACTATGCATATTACACCGACGGCTCATACACTGAGGCTGCCATTCTCGAGGCAGAAAACTTCATTCTTACCGTGCTCAACTTTGAGCTCAACTACCCCAACCCTATGAATTTCTTACGTAGAATCTCCAAGGCCGATGACTACGATGTACAGCTGCGTACGCTTGGCAAGTACCTTCTTGAAATCTCCCTTGTGGACCACAACTTCATCGGTATTCTCCCGTCGCTCTGCTCGGCTGCGGCCATGTACATTGCACGTCTCATTTTGAACAAGGACGCCGCATGGAACGGTAACCTTATCCATTATTCCGGAGGCTACAAAGTCGACGACATGAGAGAATGTGTCGGGCTCATGGTGCGCTACCTCGAGGCACCAATTGAACACGACGAGTTCCACAAAAAGTACTCTGCACGCAAGTTCATGCGTGCTAGTGTGGTGTGCCGCAGCTGGGCGAAGAAGGTTGTCAGCGAAGGCCGCGACTTATTTGATGCATCTCTTCACACGGAGAGTATCCCCAAGTGATTGAGCTTCGTTCCGAAAACAAAAAAAAATCATTAAAAAACGACGTCGCTTTGGGAAGATTGTCAGCTCTTCACTGAGTGGGCCATATTCAGTCAGCCGAGGCCCGTTTCATCCCAGCATATTCATTGGATCCACATAACCATTTTGCATTTCATTTCTAATCAAGGAAACATACTCGTATGAGTCTACAAGAGCTCATAGGCATTGCATTATTGGGCTGCGACATGCCCAACCCCATATAACCCCAACCTCACATTCATATAACTTCCCAATTGGGATCCCAAAATCAACGAATATAAAGAGAATTACTGTAGACATGTAGAATATATTGTAGGAGATGCCAACGGGGATTTTATATTCAGAAGGATAAGGTAGAGATGGTGGAAAGACTTCGCAGATACCAATACAGCCTTTATCTGTAGGGGAGTAAATATTTCAGGTAGTATGTTTAAAAATGATAACGTGTTCATGTTGATTCACCTACTGTCCTTCTGAGTTTTCATTATCCCTTCAAATACAGTCCTACTGAATTCATGGAGACGAAAACCGAAGCTCTATTGCACTTACCCTATGGCCAGTGTACCGCAGCCAATATTATTTGAGATAATAAACTAAGTTCCAACGAGCCCATACCAAAATTTTGATCTCCCAGAATTATAACTCGTGTTCTTTTGTTATTTTTATTTATCTTTGTTTCTGTCAAGTTAGGCAATTTCCTTCTGGACTATTTATTATGGTTTCTTCTTTTCGTGGGGCCTAGAACCGAGTATCTCGTCTAGCGCGTCGGCCCTCGCATCGCCTGATCCTTCAAAACTTTGCAATTCCATGCCCCGGTCCGCTAAATGTCGTCAGCTTTTCTTATTTCTTTTTATTGGTGTAGTGTTTTCGTGTTTTTCTAATTGAATCAAAAATTATTTGGTTTTCTTACCTTCATCATGTTTTGTTGTGAATAACCCATTGAACTTCTGAAAGTTAGACACCGTTTTGTTTCGTCGTTTTTGGCCCGCCTGCTTCGGGGCGGCCAACCAGCTTAGGGCGACCGGCCCTATTCCGGCTCTGCACCACATTGCCTGATGGAACATTATTAGCCAAGGAAAGTAGATACTTACACCATGATCAAAGATAAAATAAAGTAAACGCTAATAAATTGAAAGAGACTCGAGTGTTTTGACTAAATATCTTCTGGTATTTTATTCTATTATTAAAATCACTTTTTGCAAGTTTTGTACGTGGCTCTAACCTTTCCTGAGTGCGTGAGGAAGCGGGAAGTAATTCTCGGTGGGCCCGCAGGCTGTTTCTTGAGGGTTCCAGGTCTGACTGAAGGTTTCTACCAGAAGAAAAAGGTGGTGTAATCACTAGATCGTACTTTCTTTCAGGAAAATGATATAAACTAAAGGATATTAAAAGGGAAATTAAGCAAAGCAGAGACTTTATCTGGAAACTTTATGAGGGTAAACATCACGTAAATGAGTAGACAGCTTTTCGGGCCCTCGCTTTCACACAAACCCTTTGGTATTTTTGCAGTTGGTATAATATCAAAGACATCTTCAAAATTCGTCATCAAAGAAATGAATAAAAAAGATTAGAAGAAATTTCCAAAAGAGGACTTCTCTTTAAAAGTAAATTAATATGACCTCTGGTGCTCGACGCCCAACTTATGGGTTGGGTTATAATCACCAACGTTCATCCCTAATACATATAACAGAATCATTTCTGCATTTAGAATCCCAAGCACTCTATTGATAATATTGGCATTAATGAGAAAAACCATCTATCATTTCATTGAATGAAGGCTGGTGGTCGACCAGATTCGCTGCTGTCTAGGTACTGTGTGAGACAACGTGTCTATTCATTTAACCCACCCGATTATTGACCAAGAAGGTTTGATTCAGATTCGGTTCTAACTTTTGCTTATGATTCATGTGGACTATTTTTCTGAATTTCTCTCCTTGTTCATTCTGACTATCACTATTGAAAAGCTTCGACTACGAAATGTTCTTTTGAATGGGGTAGTACTCATATAAGACTAAACAATATGGTAAGGGTCAGAATAAAATTCATAAGAGATGGATTCAAACAATCTAAAAGGCTTTAAGCAACCTAAAAGAAAGGAAACGAAGAGGAAAAATATATCCTATGTATTCTTTTCAACCACTATATCTCCCAAGTCCGTCCACATAGAGGGTATTATCCCTTCTGGACAACCATTGAGTAATTTACCCTACATTTATAAAATTCTCATCAAGATATATTACCAAAAAAGAAATCCAAAAATACCAACTTAAGCAAAAACACACTCACTAATTGAAGTTTCCGTGTATGTATGCAATTCTTTATGTTGCGTGTTGAGTAACATATTTGCATGCTCACATAGTGAAGTTGCAACTCATTGCAGATTTAAATTACTCACATCGCAGAATAGAGTTCCTTTCTGGTTCTTTTCTGGTGTGCGATTGAAGATTTAAAATTTAAATTCAATCATTCTGTTCACTCTACATAATAATGAAACATCCTTAAATCTGTTCCCCTTTTCTTAGAAAAGTGCTTCAAAAATGTAGCAGCACATTATTAATCAACGCGTAGGTACACTATTTGAAGACACCTCATTTCTATCCACCAATACTTCTTTTTCCACGACAAGCGATTTTCTCACATAAAGCTCACATCCAAACTCAAACACATCACAACTCCAACACATAATTTCAAACATATATCCGCCGAATTATTTAGAAAATAAAACCCCACCCAGATACAACAGGTTCAATCACCTACCGGAAAAGACGGGAATTTTTCAAAGATTATCGTTATATCCACCGCGTGCTTATATGCCGTAAGTCGCGTCCAAATATTCACGTTTTCTCCGTAACCCGGTACATCTCGTCACGTACAACCAAAACCGCTCTCCCCAGCAACAATGTCTGTCTTTGAAAACACACATTTTCTCGTCATTGACGAAAACCCCGCGACATATCTGGAAAATTCACAGTCCGGGGATTTTGATGGTCTTGCCCTGGAGAAAATCGAGCGCCTCATTGTGAAGAACGGCGGATTCTTCACCAGGCGTGCCGCCTCCGACTCAGAAGGTTCTATAGAGTCGCTCAAAATCAACCATATTATCCTGAGAACCACTCTTTTTGCCGAGTATGCTACCGCAATGGATCTCATGCTCCCGGTGACTACCCCCATGTGGCTTGTGGACTCTGTCGCACAAAATAGCAAGAAAAACTTCCGTCTTTACAGCCCTCAGCCACTGCCCTTCATGGATAAAGTTGTGTTGTGTATTGCGGACAATTTGGCCCAAGAAGATAAGGAGCTCATGTATGCGGGAACACGGGCGTTTGGCGGGCAATACCTTGATGCCCTCTCGCTGTATACGACGCATTTGGTAGCCGCCGACCTCACCAATAATAAGTCTGTAGTGGCTGCAAATATCCGGCGAAACGGCGGCGTCCAAATCCGCATTGTACTCCCCCATTGGATCGACGATTGTATGCGGCAACAGAGGCGTGTGGACGAAACGCCGTATCTTCTCACAAACCCAAAAGTCTTGCTGCTGGGGAAACCAGACTTCTCTGGCGCTTCTGCTGCAAATCCCTCCTCCAACTCTTCAACTGCCTCAAAGTCTTCCTCTACAGCTTCTCTACTGGATGTTAACGAGGACACTAACCGCATATCCCAGTCTCCTGCGTCATCTGTACTTTCTGGCAAACGAGTCTTTTTGGCCCCCGACTACCATCTCAGTGAACACCTTAAGAAATCCATCTACGAGCTCGTCCAGAGCTGTGGTGGTTCCGTAGACTCTGAAATTGTGCCGGGGAAAACAGATGTTTATGTGGGCAAATATCGCCTGGGTCCGCTCTTCAAAGCATGTTTTTCCAACCCGCGTGTTGATGTGGCCAGTCTCCAGTGGCTCTACCACATTGTAGTCACGGGCCGCTACGTAGCGCCGCTCTCCTCTAACTTACTACATTTTCCCATGCCTGAAGATGCTGTTCCTGAGTTCAAAAACTTGCGTATCAGTATCAGTGGCATCAATGGTGATGCGAGACACTACTTGACCGTCCTTATCACTGCCATGGGTGCAACTTTCACGAAAACTTTGGATTGCAATAATGACTTCCTCGTGTGTGCACAGAAGTCTGGTGACAAGTATAATGCCGCCAGGACCCGATGGCCTGATGTGAAGATCGTCAACCACCTTTGGATCGAAGACTCTTTTGCTGCATGGCTGTTCTTGGACCCGAAGACGCCTCGCTACACTTCCATGAACGCTCTGACTCAGATCCTCGGTAAGGTCAGGCTCTCGAAAGAATTGATCTCCCATAAGTTACTAACAGATGTCGAGGAGGGTCTGGATGTGGGTGATAGCGTCTATGATGGTGATAGCGTGCATGAAGATGATGCTCTCGACAGTGATGAAGGGCCTGTAGCTGACAAAGATCTTGTGGCTGATCGAGATGTCTTGGGAAATAAGGATATCTTGGTTGCAAAGCCTGAGGATAATGGCACTGTAACCCCAAGGGTTTTATCCTCTAGGGCACAATCCGTGAGCCTTACCCCCGCACAAAGCTCCCAAATGGGGAGTCAGGCTGCTGACACCTCGGCTCTAAACTCTCAAGATCCAGCTGTTGTAAAGACCGTGACGCTTTCGTCCCCAGCACCAGGCTCAGCTCGTGCGGGTCGGTCGGCAAAGGCCAAAGCATCATTGAAATTGCACTCTGATATGGAGGATCTCAACCAATACACCTCGATGGCGAAATCGTCCCGGAAAATGAAATCATACATGGAGGAGCTTGAAAAGAATGCCACTCCTACAAAGAAAAAGAAGGAGGTTGTTGAAGTCGATGAACGGGAAATTGAAGAACCCCAACCAAAGAAAGCTAAAGTGGAAAAGAAAGTTAAATCGGACAAGGAAGTGCATTTAGTCGCCATCATGACTGGCTGTGAACAAATTCTAACCCTCACCAAAGCGGACATGACCAAACTTCTGAAAATTGGTATCCTGGTCCTCAATGACTATAGTGCGAAGAAAAAAATCGACACGATTATCGCTCCAAAAGTGCTACGTACTGAAAAGTTCTTGAAGAGCTTGAGCAAGGCGAAGAGAATCATTCACCCAAGTTTCTTAAGCGATATCCTAAGCCGACACTCGGTCACAAGTCTCACTTGGTCGGAGTTAACCAAAGAGTTTAACATAGATCATTATTCTTTGGACAAAGTTGTCCCGATAAAGCAGATCAACGACGACCTTGGTTTTTCGGGTAAATATAGTGGCTTACAGAGGTTACTTTCGCCAGATTTAGAACCAGTGTTCAAGGGCTATGCCATTAATTTGTCTCTAAACTTGAACGGAGGAGCCGATCTTATCAGCAGCATTCTACATGAGCATGGCCTTGCTGAGTCGAAAACGGTCAAGCTTTCAGCGGGTACGCGAAAGTCCGGATTGTTGAGCATGGAAGATGGCACCACGATCTTGGTGGCACATAAGAGCAAGGATAAAAAGTTTGCATCGAAACTTGACGGTGTTACGGTAGTTGAGTGGGAGTGGTGTGTTAAGAGCATATTTCACAAAGAGGCGCAGAACTACGAGGAGTACGCCGTTTAAAATAGTTGAGGGGACTTCCTTTAGTAATCATATATTAGGTGTGATTGTTCTATCGTACCGCCTTTTCTACAATGATATAGACTAGAGTCAATCCTGGCATTTTCTTTTCTTTGGGTCACACACTCTTCACTTTTCATGTGAAGCATTTCAATATCACTAAATATCTATCAAGCTTGGTTCCTCTTTCGAATTGCCGAATCCATATCCGGTATGTGCGGCATCTATTCGAGGGTTGGGGGCCTGTGTGTGGTTGTTGGCTGCGTTGGCTGTGTTGCCAATGCCTGTGTTTAAGAATGGGTTTCCCGTGGCGTTCGAGCTCAATCTGTGGTCTGTAATGGCATTGTTGTAGCCTGTACCACTGGAGTTGATGAAAGTGCCTGTTTTGGTGTGTTGATGTGGAATTCTAGAGGCACCAGTGTTACCGAAAGTATCCAAGCCCGTGCCTGAAGCCAAGAGATTATTGAGCTCGTGTGTATCGTTGAATCTAGAAGACTGCTGTTGTGGCTGCTGTTGTTGTTGTTGAGGTGGTGGTGGCTGGGTGGGTGCCGCAACCTCAACTTGTGGAGCAGGTGGCTGGGTGAAGAAATGGCCCGCGCTTTGTTGCTGGGGTTTTTGATATTGCTCCTGCTGGCGGCCAGCGTCACTCTGCAAGGCAAATGGATTGTTCGAGCCGGTTTTGAGAGGGGTCAATTGTTCTGCTTGACTAGGGTTAGGGTTTGCATTGAACCCCGTGTACTGAGGAATTTGTGGTTGCGCTTGCACGGCCTGTGGCTGGCCAAATTGACCGTAGTTCAAGTTCTGGTAGTAACCACCTGCGGTAGGTTGGACAGGGTTACCGAACATGTCGTACTGCTGGAAAAAGGTCTGTTGGGGCTGGAAAAACTGCGTGGGCTGGGCATACTGGATTTGTTGATAGTATTGTGGCTGTTGTGAGTCATCCAAGTCCAATAAGTTGTTGTTTTGTTGACTCTTGAGTCTACGCATCTCCTCTTCTTCGAGGGAAAGCTTGAGTGCCGCTTCCAAATCGGCGTCGTCGGTATCTCCATTGGTCTGTGGTCTATTACGCTCGTTTTGTGCGGTCTCGCGGGAAAGCTCCAATGCCCGCTGCAAATCAGAATCATAAGGGTCAGACTCACGTGGCTCACGGGAACGTGGGCGTTCTCTGCGTTCTGTACGGCTACGCTTAGCCAACTGGCGCTCGGTAGCAAGACGTTCGTCATCACGCAACAAAGAAACCAATTCCTTGGCCTTTACACGAATGAGTGCACCTTGGTCTGTGCTGGCTTCGTCAAAATGAACGAATTCACGGAGCGTTTTGATGATGTAGAGATTATCCTTGGACCAGAGCACGCACTTTTCGGAACCAAACCTCACTAAGTAGTCAAGCACAGTCAAGGATTTGGCCACGTGCCGCCAATTGCGGCCCTTATCGTTCAAACGACGGTCAATCATATCCATGATCTCCAAGAACTCTGTCTGGGTGTTATATGTGGCGGCAGCAATCATCTCCATATCGTAGGTGGTAGGGCCCAGAGCATCGTTGGACGTAGCATTGCGCACCAACACCTGGGTGGACGAGTACCCATTGGCAACATTTTTGATCGAACGCACGATCTTCGACATTATTTTTGTGTATGTGTGTGTTAATTTTTTTTTATGTGGAGATAATAGTGGTGGTGGTGAAGTCACGGAGATGGTGAGGTTTCGTGGACGGAGTCCTATTGGGGGACACCTTTATCTGATAGGGGGAACTTGCGGGCGGTCACTTGCGAGGCGAGCGAGTGGGCGGTGTAGGCGAGCGCGCACATATAATGCACCCGTACATCCTGGACCAAAGAGGGGGGCCGGATTGCTGCGGCTGAATAATCAATATCCTATTTTGAGTTTTGGCGGCGGCAGTGTGGCTCAATGGTATGAATCTTGAGGAATAATAAAGATCCCTAGATTTGTTAGAGTAGGCGGGTGACTTCGTTTTGTCGGTGGTATTCTTTTTAGACTGAATATTTTTCTTTCTTTTGGGCCTTTCTTATTCCTTGCTTCCGTTCTTACCTTCTTTTGTTCTGTTGCTTTATTCTGTTGTTTCATTCTGTTCTTTTATTGCCGCATAGCATTTGAAGGCTTCCCGTATGTGAATTAATGTTTGCCCTTTCTTTTCGCCATTAAAGTGATCGGGTCAGGTATTTGTTATAATTCAATATTTGGTTTAGAGAAGGCACATGATCTTGTAGGAATAAGAGAACAAGGAAAAGAATGCGAGGAAAGAATGACATTCACTTTTTGGCAATGCAAAAAAGAATTTGTTTCAATTAAAGAATTAGAAAAGTATGCTTCAGGCCGCGCGGATTGGTACTGAGGGAGGAGTCAAAAGCTTTGGTCCTATGGAAATGTTTGAGAGATCTTTAGACAAAGCTTTTGTATCTTTTCCAATGAATAAAAATCATTAATAGAGAAAGTTCCAGGTAAATTCATCTTTACTTTGTTTTCCTGTCTTTTTTATAAAAAAAAATTATTGTATTAGTTTAGTATTTTGAAGGCCTTTCTTTCTGGTCACTTACTAGTGAAGTACTATACTGAACAGCTCATTCGCAGTGGAGTCAAAGAAACTGCTAGACATGTTTGTCTATCTAGATACATATGTTTCTGTATAATATTTCAGAATGCATATAAAGGACTGTAATTTCGGTGTTTTTTGGTCACTCTATGTATATTTTCAGCTTTTTTACTGAATATTTCCATCACTACGTCTTCCTGTGGAAACTGAACAAGAACCATGTGAATGACTCACTAAGTGGGATAAAGAATCAGTCAATGGAGAAAAGAAGTCTTTATATTCATACTCGGAGATGAATTCAGCATTATCCTAGGAAAAAACATAAAAATAATAAACTGTTGAATCCTAAGACCATCTTCGTCTCTGTATCTCTCGCATTCTTTACTGGTCGTTCTCGGATCTACCCTGCTTAAGACTTTATTCCATGGTAAGATTTCACAACCTCAATTAATACTGTGTAATTTCTTAGGATAAAAAAGATAATTGTACCTTTATTATACACTTCCTTGTTCTTGGAAATACTGAAATAAACTGACGTTTCTTCCATAGCAATCCAAAATTTTGAAGCTTAATGGGCCAATAGAGGGTAAAATCTGATTATTTGTCGGCCGTGTTTTGCTTTTACCTTGTGTTGTAAACCACTTCAACGGCTATTGCTAAGCTATAGATGAAGCTTTTTGGGGTACTAGTTAATTTATCCAGTGATTGCAGTTCATTTTGCCTGGCTTTCTAGCAAAATTTATGGATTTTACAGAACGTTACACGGCCATACCACGGTAATCAACATATACGTAATTGCCAAGGCCGAGACCAATAGATTCCATATTGGAGCTAAGGAGGAAAAGAAAAGGTCAAAGAAAAAAAAATGAAATAATTTTCCTTTTGTGTGAATACTAAGGATTTCTTTCACAGAGTTAGATTCAGAAAGAAAATTTTTAGCTTTACAACAGATCTTCTCAATCAGGCAAGTCTACCATCTATATCTCGATGCACTAAGATGAGGCAACAGCGAAAAAAAAAATTAATAGGAAGCAACAATAACTGTTTGAAACGAAATCTCCATAAAATAAAACTATGGCTAGTGTAAGTAAATTAAGATAATTTCCGGTTTACACAGTTTCCACCAACTTTTTCTCTGTTTCCGAATTTTGTGTGGCTTTTTTCTCGTCCCTTGAATTCAATAGGGGAAAGATAATTTTTAGTTTCTCAGAAAAACAAAAGGAAATTGACTCAAGGCAAAAGAAAAATTCAACTGCAACGTGTAACATAAAAAGCAAGAAATTGCCCGAATTTTTTTTTTTTCAGAACATCAATTGGGATACTTTTGAAATCTACTACTACAACTGCATCTACTCCATATTCCTCGTGTATTTATTATCTGCTCATATATTTATGGATTCCCCTCTTTCATACTCATCTATGCTCGTGAAATTCTATTTTTTTTTCTTTGCCGGGACTAGACACTTCTGGCTATTTCCTGCACTTGGACCAACGGTAATCTACCAACCAGTTTCACATTAGTCATCCCATTTCAACATAAGCAGTTTAAAAAGTTTTAAAAACACAAAATATGAAAATTTGTCAGTCACAGTAACCCAAAAGTTTTATTAAAAATTAGAAAATCCCATCTAAACGTCGTTTTATCTCGCCCTAAGTGAACTCAGCTCAAGTCGCCAGCATTGGCGGGGCGTGCGCGCACCACGTTTTTTCTCACCAAGTATCATATCAACTTTTCCGTAAACACAACAATACGTCTCCACCTTCCTCCCTTCTAAACCAACCACTTTTTCTGCTACACGACAGAAGAAAGTCCCTTGATTACAAAGAAGACAAGACAAAAAAAGATCCCCAAATAAACAAACAAAAAAGACAGCCTCTCCTGTTTTTGATCGCGAGATTTGTTTATTGTTTTTTTGTGCTGCGAGCTGTCATTAGCCTCCCAGCGTTTCCTTCCCCTTTCCGCCACCCCATAAAAAATTTCCACCATTTCCGAACCATACAGTATGATGCCGCTGCTCTATGAGGGCGACGTGAGACGGTGTCGGCGGTGCAAACGTAGGAGAATGGACGACGAGCCGCCGGAGGTGCAGCAGTATAAGACATGCGCCAAATGTAGAATCATCGAGCGCACCAAGAAAAAGAGTCGCAAGCCTTTGGCCGAGGAAACCATGAGGTACGGAATGCGCCAGTTCCAGGAGCAGAGTCAGAACCTGAACTTCATCCACGACGACATTTTTGCCAACGAGCAGCTCATGGCAGACATGCAGACTGCGGCAGCGGCCCACGATGCTGCTCTTATGAACCTGCTGAAACCGCTGCTGCAACAACAACAACCGTACGGTTCGCAGCAGTATTCCATGTACAAACAGCCTTCAGCCCCCCAATACAACTCTGCACTCCCCATGGGGGCCCCCGCTGCTGGCCCGGATACATCTAGTTACAGTTATCTCTATGCGAACACGTCGCCGTACCCTGGAACTGCGGGTGTTGGAGCTGTTGGAGGCGTTGGAACTGGTGTTGGAACTGGTGCTGCCACTAGACCGCCACTGGCCCCGTCTGCGGCGCTGCCTGTATTCCAGTCGCCACCATTAACGCAACAGACTCCACAGAACGTGGTCCCTGCCCCACCCGTGTCATCTGTTGCGCTGTACACTAACCCTACTTCTTCTGCTACCGCTGCTGCTATTGCTGCGGCTGCAATCAAAAGAAATGATGCTCTGATAGGAACGTCACAGACTTTGAACCGCCTGCAGAACCACTACCGCCAGTACCAACAAAAACAGCAAGGTGGCGACCGTGCCCGTCTTTCTGCTGCCACCAATTGCGAGCTCTGCGGCTCTGCGTTGGACCCAGATGACTCCATGAGTGCCATGTACCGTTTATGCAGAAGCTGTTACTCGGACCCGTACGCCCGGCCAAACGTCTACAGCGACTTCAACGATTTCTTATTGGCGGTTGTGCGCGATAGAGATGCCGAGTCTGTGACATACATCTCGGAGCTTGCATCTTACTTGGTCGAGTCGCTTAGCAGCAACCGTGCTATCAACTCCGAGGAGCAGTTCCGTAAGATCATGATGGAGTCTTTCAGCCTGATCTACGTTGATCCGTTGATTGGTCTGTTGACTCCTTTGGCGTTCAACAGTTCCTCAAACAATGTGAATGAAGTGAACCACACCGCGCCAATCATCTCCAAAATCAGCCAGCAATATCACTACACATTAACCCCACCGTTGAGGATTAACTATGTTGCTGAATCCGACACGGGTATCACCACAATAGACATGACGTTTATCACAGAGACGAACTTGATTATTATGAAAAAGGCCACCAAAAAGGCTACCCAGGTCTACGAGACAGCATTCTTGAAGTCACTCGATGAAAAGATGAGGGCCAAGGGATTCACATTTGACGAGGAGCCATCCACGTTATTTGAGCATCTCGATATTCCTATCCAGAAAGATCAATTCGTGAAGGACTTTAAGAGTTTACAGAAACAGATATCGGACATAAGGGCAACCGAGACCGAGATTTCTCAGGAGGATGTCTCTGTAGTGGAGCCCTCTTTCGAACAAAATGGTACCGAAAGTGAACTCAAGCCCGAAGAGAGCCTAGAGCCACTGGAAAAAGAAACTCCATTGAACGGTGGGGATGAAGCGCCTGAAGAGGAGCCTCAGCAACCGCTTGAAAAATCTGGAACGAGTGCTTTCAGTGAAGAAGATGGTCTGGTCGAAGAGAGTGTCCAGAGTGCTCTCAAAGAGACCCACGAACCAGGAGAATTAGACCCAGCATTTGCTTCATAGTGTCCCAAGGGATATGAAATACAATCGCCGTGCGTTCTACACAACGCGTGCGTGGCTAAAATAAACATAGTTGTCGAAAATCCACCCTTTGTCTTCTTCGTGGGGACATATCTCTAATGGGTATTTCAGGATTTGTTAATTATTTACTTTGATCAAAAAAAAAGTGATAGGGATCACCAAAAACAAGAGGATTCAGACCTGGGCCAGGGCCTGAATCCAGGGCATTTTCTTGGAGGGCATTGCAGGGCATTCCTTGAACTTGAAGGGATTGTGACAGTGTAATTGATAAAAATATAGCAAAAAGATACATTAATCTATTTTAAAGATGTATGAGAACGATAACTCTGAAGTGTTAGACCCAGAAAAAAGAACCAAAGGAAATGATAAAGGCAATCTACAAAATGCTGTATCATAAGACTTGTAATTAAACCATGAGCAACACCTGTAGAGCAACAACCATACAAAATAGGGCCTAAATAGGACCAGAATAAGGCATAAAGTAAGAAAAAGAAAGAAAGCAAAGTTGAGAAAGTTCAGATCGCTATTAAAAGTAAAATTGAATCTGTTGAGAATCATGCGAGACTATAAATCGCGAAAGAGAAAATAAATATTCGTAGCAGGTACTTCCACATGTGGCAGTTGTACCCCTTCTGTACACCACAAAACCATGATAACCATGATTTCTGAAAAGAAAACGATACCGATTGTGGACAAACACTTATCAAGTATATTTCATTTTCTTATTCTTTTTTTCTTTAAAGAAACAAATCGTGTTACAGGATGCCACTAGTGCCCTAAAAATCTATATAGTCTATAGAGAAAAAACCTGCCGTACGTCTGACTAAGGTACTGAGTATTGAAAGTATCCGATCTCCCGAGTCCTAGACCTTCCTCCTTACCCTAATCACTGTGTAGGTTGTGTCAACATATCCTCGCCTTAGTATGTCCCATCGCCCTCTAGCGTCAAAGAAAAACCTACATAACCTTATTGTCTATATTACCTGATGAGGCAAAACCAGAAACTATTATAAACATCGGGACCTGTGTATTTAACTATATTAAGGGATATTTTAACTATCGAATTTTTTTTTTTTGCGATATTAATATTATATTATATAGTTAAGGATATCAAAATATTTCCTCTCGTGAATACCGATTTTTCTGGGGCGTTCAAGTACCCAAACTATTGAGCAGCACGCGCTTTCTTAACTTGGACTCGCCGAAGAGGACATCACTGCAGCACTGCTACGCGAAATGCCTCTAACTTTTTTAAGCACTCCCCATAGTGGCGATTTTTCCAAGATGATTCAATTTGATGAATAAAGTGGGCGAATAATGAGAGATCGTTTATTTCCACTCAAACTTTGGTTTAGTACTATGGAGGGTGGTTCTGATAAAGTTAAAAGCTCCCAAGCGTAGAGATCTTGTTGGATCGCCTTGGCAGCCTCATTAAATTCTGGTAGCTGATAAAAAGTCGAATTGGGGTCCTTTTTTTTCCTCTTCAGAATTGTGTGAAGATGTAGCCATTTTTAAAGATGCTCAAAAATGGTACGGCGTAAGATCAGCTGAATATGATTGTTAATAGTCACTGATCAGCCTGTGCTCCCGCCGAATCTTGCTGTTAGGGATGTATGGGTTTATCTATATCAATATATTCTTTACTCTATTAATAATATAAATGAGATTTTTCGCGATATTAATATTATTATCTTATTGAAATATTAATATAAATATTAGTATATTTAATATATTACGCGCAAATAATTAAACTCACTGGATCTGGTTGTGCTCTGCATTTCACTCCAGGTGCATTGCTTCCGCGCTTTCCCATCAATTCGATGCGTCCCTGCGGGCCCTGCGATCCCGGGAGTGCGTTTTTCGGATCAGATCTCCTAAATATAATTGAGCGAGCATAAACACCCACACACCACCCACATCAGGTTTTCGTGATTTTAAGATCCAGAAACACCACCAAAAAAAGGGTAAAAAAGGTGGGAATACTAGCGGAAAACTAGCAGAAAACACCAAGTTAGGCCTTTTTACTAGAGATACCAACATCAACAATGAGGTTTCTTCAGACTCTTGTGGGAGTGTGCTCGCTTGCGGTTATCAATGCAATCAGTCTAGATACTAATAATGTCACCAGCATCAAACATGCGGGTGCCCTTATTGCAGATGGTCTTCTTGACTACTACGAAGGTACCAAACCAGGAGGAACCATTGGAATGTTCACGTGGCCATACTACTGGTGGCACGCTGGAGGTGCATGGGGATCCATGGTGGACTATTGCTTCTACATGGAAAACACCACTTATGTAGAGTTGATCAAGACGGCCCTCACGTACCAGGTGGGAGACAATTACAACTACATTCCGTTGAACCAGTCCACCACTGAGGGAAATGATGACCAGGTGTTTTGGGGTCTTGCTGTGATGGCGGCTGCCGAAAGAAACTTCCTGAACCCAACAGACCCAAAAATGGCATGGCTTTCTTTGGCCCAGGCTGTGTTCAACACCATGGCCGCACGTTGGGATTATAAGGACTGCTCGGGTGGACTCCGGTGGCAGATTTTCCAGTGGAACTCCGGTTACGATTACAAAAACTCCGTGTCGAACGGAGGTCTTTTCCACTTGGCCGCACGTTTGGCAAGATATACCGGTAACGATTCTTATGTGGTATGGGCCGAGCGTGTTTTCGACTGGATGTACGGTGTAGGCTTGTTGACTGAAGGTGACTGGTGGTTTGTGTATGACGGTGTGAACATTGCCAACAACTGCTCCAATGTCACCAAATTGCAGTGGACTTATAACCAGGGTCTCATGTTGGCAGGCTGTGCTTATTTGTACAACTATACCTTGGACGAGAAGTGGTACAACAGAACCAAACAGTTCTTACACGCTGCGCAGGTGTTTTTCTATAACAAATCCTCGGATGCCCAGATCATGTACGAGGCCGCATGCCAGCTGCCCACATCGAACAGGTTCACATGTAACAATGACCAGCGTACGTTCAAGGCTTTTTTCTCGCGCTTCTTGGGGTTGACCTCTGTACTTGTTCCCGACACTTACCCAGTGATTCGTTCCTATCTCCAGGATTCTGCCAATGCGGCTGCATGGTCTTCGTGTAAGGGTGGTTCCGATGGCCACACATGTGGACTTTCTTGGACAAATACTACCTGGGACGGTGTTTATGGGCTTGGTGAGCAGATGTCTGCATTGGAGGTGATCCAGAACTTGCGTGTGGCGGACTTCCCGGGTCCCTTGACCGCACATACTGGTGGTACGTCCATCGGCAATCCTGCGGCTGGTTTTGGCCTGGAGGGCACCATAGCTTCGAAGCTTAAGTTGACTACAAAGGATCGTGCAGGTGCCAGTATAATCACGGCGATAGTTGGTGTAGCGCTCATCGGTACAGCAGCATGGTTGGTCATTTAGTATGGTAGAGTCAAGCACGGGTGGAGTCTGGTTCGTGGGCTTCTTCCGGATAGAGTTTAGAAACGAACTAATTAGAGGCTGGGTGTCGATGTGGCCCCGGCATTTTTATCAATGGAAACACGAAAAGAAAAGCTGCCTGTTTTGTTCAGCCGTTCAAGGGTGTCTCCTGTAAGGACGGGACTGTGTATATGTGATTCCGATGTAATTTTCTTGTTCTTTCCTGATACGTCAAAAAGAAAAAAAAAGTTTCAAACATTTAAAGTTATGTTACTCCGGGGATTGGGTCCGCTTAAATCAGCAAATGTACTTTGGTTCTACCAAGAAATAGATCTCGTGATGGTAATGTTATGGTTTGGCTTATGTAGATGCATTATTGTCTTTCTTAGGATATGGACAAACCTCTGCTAGTGTGAAAATGCTCCAAAAAAAAGCTTAATAATTCTTGGAAAGTTCAGATCTTCCGAGTTCAATACTAAGAAATATATGATGTTCTGAGTAGCAAAGGGTTACGTTTATCTGTGCCCTTGCCTTCATGTAGGCTCGAGTTTCACAGTTCTGGTGTATCGGAAAATGAACCCACCAAATAGAAAGCGACAAAACAACAAAAAAAAAAAACCGAATTATGTTTCAAATACTCTTCTTAAAAAAAATACTCTGAGTGGTAAGTGATTTTTTTTTCAGTCGGTCAAGGCCTTTATTAAAACGGTACTTTTAATTGGGATTTATACGTTAGCATGCACATCTATTCATGGGATTTATCAAGAGAATACAATAGACGGTTCGGATGAGGCAATAAATTGCAGAGATGAAACGACGGAAAAACCTTGCCAAGATTTCAAGCTTATTGCTGTCTAAATCTAATATGCGTGCCCGATTCGTAACCAGGAAAACACGCTACTTTTAATTAGGCGAGATTATGTATAATATGCATTCTAAAGTATTTGCCTTCATTTTTATGAGGGATCTTTAATTTCCAACCTTGAGTAGCTGTACCGCACCGTCTGTCTGGGCACTTGTCATTTGAAGAACCTGTTGTAGCACTACAAGACAGACGACTGGGAGTTTATCTCAGAAAATGAAAACCATCCTTTATTTATCCTCTTTTATTTCTTTAACTTTATTGCAATATTATCAAAGTATTCAGATGTTTTAGGGTGAGTGATTTCACAGTTGCCGTAGGTTTCTCTGAATAACTCCATGACTGTAGGAATTCAATCGATTGGTACTAGCAACTGTGGTCCTTTGTCTTTACATTCTTCTGTTCATGGTTTTGACCCAATCAAGAAAAGGGAAATGTTAAGAAAAGTTAAGTTAAAAATTTCAAATCTAGGGACAAAACAAAATATCGCGAAATAGCGTGAAGTTATACTTATACTTTTCTAAATGGAAGCTTTCTGAACTATTTAGAGGACCGCACTTGCATCAATTAAAACTTCGAGGACATGTTCCAAAAGACAACAGTCTTTTGAGTAGGCACCTTTGAAAACAGGAAAAGCAGAATAACAATAGAGACCAAAAGAGAAAGCTCCCAGAAAATAGAAGCTCAATTGGTATAAAAAACGTGTATCTATACTAGACTTCATGGTGCTCTAGACTGCGCACCGTAATTCGTAATTCATTAGATATCAGTGTTAATGCGGCATAGCAAAGTACAACCACTGTAGAATTCAAGCCTCATATTTAATCTTTCAACAGAAATCAAATTGTTCACGTTGTATCATTAAGAATACGGTAAACATATCACCCGGGCACCTTCAAGTCGAAAGACCAAGAAAGTGATATGCTGGATCTGATTATCCGACCAATACCATAATATTTACCCATACATATGGCGTGCGAAAACGAACATCTAAATTAAACACCCTCGCCTTCAAAACTACTACACTTAAAAACCGCCAGTGGTGCCACAGAAACTTCTGTCAGTAACCATAATATCACAACCCAGTCTTTTTACGAAATCAATTGACCAGTTTCATAAAGTTAGTTGGCCATTTAAAGGTAGCCCTATTTTATGACCACAATTGGTACTGCACAAGGACGGGCGACCCCAACGAACCTCCGCTCCGTTGTGTAGTCATGTGCTCACACGCTCATATGCTGATGGTGATATCCCTAGATAACACTCCACAGTACACCTCTAAAAAGCAAAAAAACATAGTAAAACATCCGCAAACAGCATCAAAAACCACAGAAAATACATCACAAAAAAGCTTACTTCGAGAAAACATACTAAAAGAGACAATGAATTCCGAGGAGCCTTTTACTTCGGTGAATTGGGATAGAGACGAGCCTGTCGAGTCTACTAGCCCCTCTAACACCCCGGGATCGGGCAAAAACCGCCCAAAAACCACCGAAATCGATGGATTATACCATCTGGATATCCAGAACCTGCCAATAGCCGAGGAACAACACAGCACGTTGGGATCGCCGCGAGTTTCGGCGGCATTTCCGCTAGATTCTTCGAGTGTACACCTGAAGAATGTTCAAAGAGAAGGCGACCACTATGTTCCTGAATACACGCCCGGAGGGTTTGCAAGTGCCAATGAAGATACCAATGGGCCAAAAAGTTCCGAAAAGGAAGCCTTTGGGGGCGAATTGTCGGCGCCTAATGCTTGGAGTCTGGGCGACGATACTGGCATTCAAGCACCAGCATACACTGAGGTGGAGAACGAGAAAAGCCATCATTCGGCTGTTCCTTCGAGAGACTCATCAAAAGAAGCCCCAAATTTGCCCTCTGACCATGTAGCGGGAACTCATAAGGAGGTTTCCGACTCCAAAGTAAAGCCAGAGATTGCAAATATTGAACATGAGCAACAACAGTACGGGACAGCGCCTTTATCAGGCTCGTTAGACCAAGTGACCGGCTCGGAAGACCACACAGCAAATCAGGCGGATTTGGTGGACCACGCTGCAGACCTTCTGGTGAGCGAAAACAAACACCAGGACCAAAACGACAACGAGCACCAGCCGTTTGACCAGGTGCGCCTCACAGAAAACGTAGCCACCCCAGAAATCAGTGACCAGCGCAAAATGGAGGCGGACTTTGCCTCTTACACCATCGATCTGCATGTGAGTAACCCTATCAGTGACCGTGATGGTAACTCAAAGCCGTTCATCTCGTATCTCGTGACCACATCAACAAACCACCCTGAGGTGTTGCGGTTACTGGCAGCAGGTAATGGTCCGGCTTCTTCCTCGGCTGCATCTGCGGTTTCGGCTTCTGATGGTACCACGGTCAAGGTCCGTAGACGTTATGGTGACTTCCGTTTCTTGCACGACTGTTTGATCAGCGATTTCCCACAGTTGCTTGTACCGCCGCTTCCCGCTAAACTGAACTTCAAGTACCTCACGGGTGACACATTCAGCACTGCGTTTGTGCACAAGCGGTTGCACTCCTTGGATCGTTTCATCACTTTCATCTGCCAGCACAAGTTACTTTCGCAACTGTCGGTGTTCCATTACTTCATTAGCGATTCTTCCGAGTGGGCGTCGTTCACGAAAAACCTCAAGATTCTTAAGGGTGAAGATGGGGATGGACTGCTTGTTGGCAAGGTCGTCAACGAAGACCTCCTCACAGAGACCATCATGAACTTTTTTACGCCTTCCAAGCATAAGAGAGAGACCAACAAGGATATTCTTGAGATCAGCGACAAGCTCAAGAAGTTGTATGAAAACCTCGTCAAGTTAGAACGCATTTTTTCCAAGCTCAACAAGAAGAATATCGACTTGAAAAATGACTATGAACTGTTCCTGAACCAAATTAACAAGTTGGCAGCTTTACACGAGAGTTCCAACCAGACAGAGAATGGAGTGCCCCAGGAAGCCAATGCATCTTTCACATCGACTATTGATCCGACACAATTAAACGCCACAAGTAACTTCAAGATATTTTCCGACTCCCTTCTCTTTTTCCTGGAGAACTGGGCGGGTTTGGGCCGCTATATCGACGAGTCGTTCTTGGTGTCTTTGAAAGATTGTGCCAAGTACATTGCTAGGTTATCGAGCTTGATTGAGCTTCACCACAATAAGAAAATAGACCTTCAGGTCTTGGAGGAGTACTTGACCAAAGCAAAGGGTGACTTGGCCAATATTGGCGGCCCAATTGGCTACAATGATAACTCGCACAGAGCTCCACCACCCAACCCTACGCTTATTGGGCAAAGTAGTGGCAGCATTGTTACCAACACTACGCAATTGATCAAGGATACGTTATCAACATCGGCAACCCCTCATATCGGCTCTTCGCAATCTGAGAACAAGAAAATTCGCCTACAGCAGAAAATACACCATCTTGAAAGTGAGATTGCGGCCCAAACACAGTTGGTGAACAGTTTAACGAGCCGGATTATAAATGAAGAGTACCCTAACTGGGACCGTTTCAACAAGACTCAAATGAAAAATTCGATGTCTGACCTCTGCGATCAGGAAATCTCCTTTTATAAGGGATTGGTGGATAACTGGACTGACGTCGAGGAGAAACTTGTGAAGCGGCTTGAGGAGCTCAAATAGTTACTTCGCCATTTCTATTAACTTTTTGGGTTCTTTCTGTTTACTCTATTGTTCAAAAAAAAAAAACTTTGCTCTTTTGCTTATGCTTCTTTGTCTGTTTCCGCAATGTTACTTGTCCCCCAATCTTGTGCCATGTTCAGGCCTTAAGCTAGTGCTATATTTAGGCCTTAAGCTAGTGCCACATTTTGGATCAACGCGAGCACACCTATTTGGGATAAAGGGAAATTAACAGCTCACGAAAAAACCACCTCGGCATAATCGGCTCAAGCGGGCCAACTGTCTGCCTCACGTGATGCCAAGCCTTGGCCCGGGGGGCGCGGGTGCGGGTGGGTTTTGGTGCGTCAAAGCGAAAAGTGGTCACCTGTACCAAAATTACTCCACAACAAGCGCAAGTGATAAGTCATCGGTTTTCGGAAATGCTTCTTTTGTGGTCATCTTTAGCCATTTTAGGCTTCGCAAATGCAAACAGAATCGCGCTTGATAATGATGTGAATAGCCAAGTCTGCGAGGGAGTTTACGCTAAACATGAATGGGGAGGCCCTCGACTGCCCCATATTAATATCAAGCTCGAGCAATACAATGATCATAAGTTCGATGGCTCGAATGAAACGAAGTATGATGATATCGAAGTCAGCTATGTGGTGTTTGAGTATAGAGATTTGGACAAGCTTGGTGTTCCGGTTGGTGATTACGGAAAGAAAAAGTATATCTGTGACGATGTGACGTTGGAAGCAGGCCTCTGCGACCAGGAACAATATGGATTGTTCATTTCTTCGGTTGACACTACCAACACCACGATCCATATTGCTAAATTGTCTCAATTGGGCATGGCTAACCTCACCTACCCGGTGGCCAAGACCGGCTACTACTGTGTCTCGACATTCTCCACAGATAAAAAAGCCACTTACAAGGGCCAAGTGAATTTCCAGAATGCATTTGGTCAGTTGAGTGCATCTGAAATCCCCAAGTTGCCAGCATATGGAATTTTGACGCTATGCTATGCGGTTACATTGGCATTGTATGGATTCCAATTCTTTAAAAAGAGAGACCAGAACCAAATCTTGCCTTTGCAGAGATACTTGCTCGCGATGCTTGCCTTCTTGACCTTTGATACCCTCGTGGTATGGTCATACTACGACTTGGTGAACAGAACCATCGGCACGAACTGGTTCGTGAAGGTTTACGTGGTATTCATGTCAATTTTGAGTTCTGCTAAACTTACCTTCTCGTTTTTCTTGCTCTTGTTGATTGCCTTGGGATACGGTGTTGTATCTTTGAAATTATCAAAGAAAATCATGACTAGATGCAAAATCCTTGCATGTGTGCATTTTGCCTCGTCAATGCTCTACTTGATTGGTACGTACTCGGCCGGAGGTCTGAACTCCAACTCCACTTCCGCAGGCATTGAATCCAACGCGGAAAGTCCTAGTATTTGGCTGCTTATTTTCCTCATTCCAGTGACAGTGACTTTGACAGCTTACTACTTCCTTATCTTGACTTCGATCCGTCAGACGACAGCTAATCTTCACAAACAGCGCCAGGTGATCAAGTTGCAGTTGTATCAAAACTTGTTCCGGATCATCTCTTTTGCAGTGATCTTAACCACTGGCGGTCTTGTACTCTCGAGTTTCATTTTCCTTAGTATGACTAGTAACGAGGTTGTGGAGCAAAACTGGAAGGGTTCATATTTCGTTATTGACTTCTGGCCCAGTATCACCTTCTTCGGTATTTTCTTGGGTATTGCGTGGTTGTGGAGACCAACCGAAACAAGTTATATGTTGGCGGTTTCGCAGCAGCTTTCTACCGGCGAGGGAGAAGAAGGCGATGGTGCTTTCAGTGGCTATCAACATGGTAACGAGTTCGAGTTGGACGATGTGTCGTTGATGAGTCATAGCGACGAAGAAAACGCCCAGAGAGACAATTTCGAGTTGAATAACCAGAGTATACCCCAAGATGAACCTCCCAAATACAAGGAGACTGACCATGAAGTGGACCACGAAGTCCCTGTTTCCAATGCTAGTAATACGCTTTTTGAACTAGGAGACGAGGATGCCGAGGAGGACACCAGCAATGGCCATAACAAGAAAACGAACGAAAGACTCGACCATGCATCGAGCCTGGACAAGAAATCGTCTTAGAGCTCAGTACGGCGAGCGAAGTAAATACATCGGCAAAATTTAAATATACCAAAGAAAATGTAAAGAAAACTAAGACGCATGGTAATTCACTTTTAAAGTAATATTCCTAAAAACGCTTATATTGGAACCCGCCACAGAGTACTATATAAAAGTAAATGCCAGTGGTCTATTGCTGAAAGTAGATACCCTCATACTCCGTAAAAGAGAAGGAAAAAGCAAAAAAAGAACATATATCCCTTAGACACCTGCCCAAACAGAGCCACCGTTAGCGTGCACCTCCTGTGTGAGCTTCTCAACATTCGAGTCCCACTCCACCAAATGATTGTACAAAGTCTTGACCTGGTCACGGTTCAAGATGCGGGGCTGTAACCACGTAACAACCAACACCTGGTCAATTTGGTTGATGAAGCCCTTGATCAAGCCAAGAGAGAAACACTTGATGATCAAGAATTCAACATCGTCAATAGAAGTGCCGGTGACAGAACAGATCTCGTTGAACAGGATCTTCTTGTCACTGGTCAGTTTCAATGAAATCAACTCCAACAAAGACATGATGACGATTTTCTCGTGCAAGAACTGTTGGTGGTGTGCGAGTTGTGGCGACTTGGTGAATGCTACCTGCAGCCACTCGGTGAACTTCTGCAACTGGCCGGCATTCAAGTTCTGGATAAGGTTGTACAACCAGAAAAAGTCACTTTCAGGCTCGCTGATGGAGTTCAAGATATCGTGGAGGATCAACTCTCCAAAGTTGTAGATCTTGTCTCCCAACAATGCAGCAATACAGAGGTCATGACAGAAAGCCAACCGTTCGTCTGGGAGCAAAGGCGAATCAAGGGAAGACAAGTACAATAAGCCGTTAGTGTAGAACAAGTTGAAGTTCTCACGGATCTTGTAGTTTTGGCACTTGGTCAAGTAAAAAGCTGCGTTGATCTTTGAGCTGTACTCGTTCTGGAGCGTAGTGTCGAACTTGTCGCTCATGGAGTCCAAGATCTCTTCTGCTGCGGAGAATTCGCCTAATAGCAACGAGTACCGGGCGATTTGTAAGTGGACATAGACAATTGCCTCATCGTTGGCAATGGCCTTTTCCGAGTCTTCCACTCTTCTAGAAGAGAGTTTCTTGGAGAGTTCGGCAACAAGCGAGGCCTCCAATTCCTTCAACTTGGCCAAGCACGCCTTGGGTTCGTCGAAAGACTGCAATAAGAAATCCACCACTTTGATGGGGTTAAGCTTGTTCTGGAATTGAGCCAAGAACTGGGTGAAAATCCGCGAACGCAAATCACCGTTTTTGCTCTCAGGAATAACGTACAACTCCTCGAGGGCTAAAGCCAACTGGTTCCACAATTTTCTCTCGTAGAAGTCCTCTAACTGATATAGAACCTCGGCAATGTTGGAGTTGTCCACATCGTCTCTCAAGTTGGCCAAGACCGTAGCCAAATCGTTGTCTATTTCCATAGCAGACATTTTTGGGGGTGTTTTTTGTTCTTAAGACTTTTTTTTGTGGTTTTGGATGGGAATCCGTTTTCTTTTGCAATGTAGTCTTTACTATGACGTTCGTCGTATCTAGTATGGTTGGTTGTGTGGCGAGCATATAGCGCGGTCGTGCACGCACCAAATCATATGGCCCAAAGGGCCAAGGGCCAGGGCCAGGGCCAGGGCCTGAGGTGAGATCTGAGGTACACAGCTCCAGGCCATAAACTTCTTCAAATGGCCAATTTCTCATCCCTCTCCTTCTATTTCTGCATTTTCTCCTTCTCTCCTGCATTTTCTCCCTCTCTTCTTCTTCTCTCCTCTGCTAGATCTCCTCCTTTTCCTTCGCTAGCTTCTTTCAAAATCAGGTCGTAAATCCTCCATCAGCAATAATTAACCACTATGGCTTGGTCAGCCTTGGTGAGACAAATCTGCTCACACTCAGAGGGCTCCCGAGTCAGAGTCGCACATAAGCTCGCAATATGTTCTCTTCCATTTAATGCCACGAGAATTCCAGTAAGTGCCCAAAAAGTAAAATCTTCATAGAGCTTTATCTGAAAAAAAAAGGACAATTCGCTCAACGACTCTTTCGGTGTTTTTTCTGGTACAGCTAATGCATGCAGTAAACACACCCCAAAATGGACCAACTAATGGAGAAGAAGCATGCGTTCTCTCTTTATTTCTTTTTCTTTCTCTCATATCTTTGGAACACGGTTCAAAAATTAGGCAAGAATAATTCCCTGTAAAAGAACTGGTAAAAATTCATAACCCCAAAAATAATACCACAAGTAATGTTGACTGTTGGGTTACTCAGACGGAATCAATGTTTTTGAAATCTCGTCAGCACTCAAATCGTCAGTTGACTTCTCAACGTAAGTCTTGAGATCTTGCCAGCTATCCAAGTTTTCACTAAAAAGCTGCTTGCCTGCCCTGACCAACTCGATCATCACCACCAACCATTTCTTCTCCATTTTCATGTTGTATTCCTGGAAATTGAACTTCAAGTTCTCGGTGAGTTTGTTCATGTCGTCGTTGAATAAGGCAATAAGCTGGTCAAGTTTATCAAGCTCCTTCTCTATATGTTGAACACGGTGCTGGAATCCGCTATTCATATGTGCCGAGGGGAATGCAGTGGCCTCATCAGTAACAGGCATATTGCGGTCACTGCGGAACTGCTCATCAGGCAAGGAAAAGGCCGGCTTATTGCCACCAAATAAACCATACCATGATTTTTTGGTGTTTAAAGACTTGCGCGCCTTTTGCTTGGACTCTATACGTTGGATGGCAGAGTTGATCGAGGGACTGTTGATGTTCAAGTCTTTTAAGTGCTTGAGCGACTCCTGGTTTTGGCTCGAGTTGGAAAGTTCCTGGATCTTGGCAAATTTGATCTTATACAAGAGCTTATACTGAAGGAGCTTGTACTTGTAGAACTTCACCAACTGCAACGCAGACATGTAATACTGAACAAACTGGTCAATGGGCTCCTCCCAATCGGGGATCACGTGGTCATGGAGAAAGTGCTCGAAGTTAAGGAAACTGGAATCCATGGTGGCACCGAATTTTTCAATAACTAACGAGAGCTGATTGTGGTCGTGCGTGGCCATTTCATGAACCTGGAGAGAGAAGTTATTGAGGTTTCCACCCAATTCAATAAGCACATCGATCATGTTCTTCAAGTTGCGGATGTTCTTGCCGTTTAGCTTATGGAGGTCCAGAAGGATCTTGATGTTCAGGTGCACGTTTTTCTCGAACCGAATGAGTTCGGGCGGAATGTCTCCAAAAAACGACGTCGACTCCTGTAGTTCCGACAGCCGAGTCTCCTTGAGCGCGTAAACACGGGCCTCGTTGTGGAGTTTATGAAGATCGTTATTGATCTTACTAAGCGGGTTTAAATGATCTGGTGAAGACACATCAAACCCGGGTACGGCCGGGAGGAGCATATAGAGTCCGTTTTGGTCCGTGGGGTTATTTGGGTTCGCGAGAAGAAGGTTCTGTGGAAGGAGACTCACGGGGGGCTCGTTCACAGCATTCTCCCATGCGAGCTCATAGTTGGGGTCGAGAAATTTAAGAAGCAAGGGGCAATTACGGAGCCGTGGCGTCAGGTCGAATACTACGTCATAGAGAAACTTCAGGAAGTGCCTTTTGCGCACGTCGATCACCGAAAGCTCCTTTGCCGCGTCAAGCGAGTTGATCACGTATGTGAGAAGCGTGTGTTTTTCTGGAATTGGCGGCACAATTACTGTGGGGAACAATTTGACAAGGGTATCCCTGAGCGATTTGAATTCCGAGTACCTGCGCTTGACGATGATTGCATCTTGTGACTGTGGACCGAGCCGGAGCTCAATCAAGTACACCACCACGGCACTGTTGGCGAGTCGTTCGCTCAGAATCACTTCGATCTGGAGCCTTGGACTGTTGAGCATTTTCTTTATTTTCTGTGAAAGGCCAAGCGAATCCTTAACAAGGGCAGCAGCTCCAAAATCCACATAACTTTCCTGGAGTTTATGTGTTTGGGACGCTCCAGCATCATGAGCAGAAACATGGTCTGTGTTTGCAGTAGTGTTGTAGAACAGAGGATTGTTATCTTGTTCGATATCAGGGAAAATCTCCGAGTCCTCCATAATGAATGAGTCGGGTTTGTTTAGGGGAGAGATTTTAGGTATTCCTGGGGGGTTTTTCTCACTAAAAAACTGTTTTTATGAGAATATTGAAAGAAAAAAAGCGGTCTTCCAAATTTATACGGATGACAGGGGTGATGTGGTTGTGTTTTGTGGGGACTTGTTTATGGTGATCGCTTTTTGGTAGTGGTGGGTTTTGCTGTGGCCTCGTATCTGTTATCTACACTACTGGACCTGGAATGGCCACCAAACGAGGTCTGAGACTGAGCTTCTGGGCCTCCGCAAAACCGGTACTTTAGGTTCCAGTTGCGGTGCGTTATACAGGAAACATGGATAACGATGATATATATGGAGTTAAGGGTATTAAGAATTAGTATTTTCATTGAATTTCCTGGTTATTTGAGAATATAAAAATGGTGTTTATGTTCTATCCCTTTTTTTTTTTTGAAAGGTAATCTTTTTGTTCTGCTCACCGAAATATGTATGGGGTGAAGATCTGAGACTTTATAGTGGAAAACGATGCGAGATATCAGCATCGTTGTATCCGGCTAGCTAATATGTCTTGTCTATTTCAGTGATAGGGATTTTCCCGTAGTGTCTAGAAGAGAAAATACTTCAGACGGCTATTTTGAGACGAGAACAATAGAATGGGTCGAGTCGCGTAATATGCTAGTCGAGCAGTATAAGGTCCCTAACACGAGAAATATGAATATTCTGTTTCTTGAAGTGGAATATTCTTCTGGTAAATGTCCATAAGGAACCTTAATATATAGCTTATAATTGGATGGAGCGAAGTAGAAATGTAAAGTTTAGCAGATAATTCACTCTCTTTAAATGGGTCTTCATAAGGCAACGCGCACCTACAAAAGGTCACTAGTTAATGAAAAATTATTTTCTTGATGAGCTGTTTTGTTAGTGTGAAATTTTTTTAGTTTGTAATATTGTTTTGTGACTTGTGTATTGGTTAGGTACTGGGCGATATTTGTACTAACACCATTCTTGCTCCTTTGGCCAACGGTATCACGTTATCAAATCGAGAGTGTTTCTCTATAAACTCTCTTGTCTCCTTGGTTCATAACCCCGTTTGTGAACTATATTTGAGGAATTCTGCATGAAGGGGCTTGCGAAGAAGTATATGTTTGGAACCACTGGCATCTGACTTGAAGTCCTTGAATTGGGCCAAGGATACATGAAAAGTGGACTGGTTGTATGGCTTTTCCATTGGCTATATGGCTTTTCCATTACAGAGGCTGAAAATAATAGAAAAGCCATACAACCAGTCCACTTTACATGTTTTTTTATTAATTTATTAAAAAAGTTTTAATGATCACATATTGGTGAGCATCCGTTATTACAAAGATCCAAGTTCAGATCTGGAGGTCAATCAAAAGCGAATTTGAAAAAGCCTTATTGATGCAGATATGTATTATTGCAAATTGTGTACAAACACTTGATTATGACGTGTTTAAGATCTTGGAGTGGAACTACCTTTTATATCTTTTATGTTTTGGGCCCTCTTAATTTCTAGGCCTTATGGAATTCTTCCACAATGCAAAAGAATAATATTGCTCTAGCCGAGACCAAACCAGACAATTCCGTGCTTTTTTCGCCATTTGTCCAGCTTTTGTGTGATGTTTACTTATTTGCTTCTATTTAACAAAACCCCACAATTTAGCCCCGGAAACAGAAAAAGCTGCTTTATAGAGGGTTTACATCTGAAGGACTCCAACAGGAAGCTATTATTGAGGGATTTTTATAATTTTCTATATTGGGGTGGCATTACATGCAAGAAAGCCTGAAAGAATACAATACTTCCCTTGTACGCATTTCACGAGCAAATCATTAACCAGGCAAGAAAAAGCAAAGCAAGAACAAGCAAATCAGGAAAAAGCTACACAAACAAAGAAAAAGTGAATTCAAGAAATTACAAGCCGAACTGAAAAATTCCCAAAAGGTTCCTGTTTTATCAAATATTGCTTCTTCCGTTATTTTTAATTCTTATTAGCAGTAATAATTCTCGTAACCATATTAATCATGCACACAGGTGATTTTCGCTTCTCTAGGAAGTAAGATTCAGACTTCCTTTTAGAAACCACGTAACTCGGCGACTTGCGTGTTAATGAGACCCGAATTGTCGATAGGGTCTAAACTCTTATTGTGGAATCTTCTAAACGGATGATTTTCTATTCTGTGATGTTTCTCTTATTTAGAAGCATGCTTTAGAAATCTTTCTCGTTGAAGTAGGGAATAAGTAGGGAACATTGTTCCTTCTTTGAAAGGCTGCTTAGGTTGCCACCCGTATAAAAGAGAAAAAGAAAAAAATGACACCATCTGTTTGCCAATCTTCATATTCACTTACTACAAGGGGTTATTCGCATATCTGGAAAAGGGTAGAATGTCATGGGATCAACTTGGGACAGTCTCTGAGTCAATTTATGGTCTCACAGTCTCACTTGGCCGATATTGCCCGGGCGAACTTGATGAGCTATTATGGCCTTTTTTATTGCTTACCCCTCATCTACAGTTCTCTGGGCTACTCCAACCGCCAGTAAATAAATGGCACACGACTTTAACTAAGGAAATCTTCCCCTTTGTAGGGTTAAATAGGGTTCAACCACATCTAATCTAGAGCATCTTTTTGTTGAAAGACGAACCGATGAGAATAGTAGACTTAGGAACAACAGATACACTGGGTCGTGGGTTTTCAGGGCCGAGAACTTTTGATTTTATATACTTAAACTTCGCTCCAAAAACCCAACTATTGTGTGAGCACATTTGCTGGGCTTATTCGTTCCCCGGTACATCTGGGCTATGAACCACCGAATATTACAGAATTCACATATACGCATGATAGAGGTTTCACGTGCACAAAACCGACCACAAAATAGACTACAAAACCCAATGCAAAATCAATATTTCATCTTCTATACACAACAATAATACCCTTGCTGGTATTCTCCACCTCTCTATAACACGATGCGGCTCAGAGAAGCATGTGAGTGCTCTTACTGCCTTTCCTATAATCATAAAACCTACAAAATAGGAGCCCTACGCCCAGGAAGAATGTCACCCCTAAAAATAGTACAGTATGATGAATTTCTGATTTTTTTTTAAATAAACAAATTTCCTCTTCTGTTTTAGGTGGCGACCACCCGAACGAGATTTTGGCCCAATATATTCTGCATCATGGTTGAGGGTTTCTACGTTGCGCCTGTATATGACCTTCCTCATTGAGTAATTATTTGCCAGTTTTAACGTTGCCCAGATTCTTTATCCATTCCTCGCCGCGCTAGGCCATACAAGAAGTAGTAGCGGGCCCACGCGGTGCGTGCGCTCACACGCTTCCCGTCCGAAATGATCTCGTCTATCAGATATGTGGCCCAGCCTTTGGGCGTTCAGCCCCACGAGAAAATACGAACAAAACTTACAAAAAAACAACATAACAAACAAACAACAGAACAAATAAACAACAAAATAAAGAAACAACAAAATAAAGAAACAACAAAATAAAGAAAAAATCCGGAAAAAAAAAACGAACAAGGTAACATATGAAACTAGACAATACAGGGCGATGACATAGAATGACGATGACAGAGAATGACGCGTCAGTCAGAAAACAATCTAGAGTAATTCAACAATAGCAATCTCAGGGAATCCGAAAATGGGTTCGTTCAAATTATGCAGCATATGAGAACGGAATGTGGAAGGCATCGTACACAGGACCAACTGCATGTTTATCTTTGACCAAAGATTGTGGTTCTTCAGGTACTTAGAGACCAAGTATTGGGCAGACCCAACACATGAATAAAGTTGTGTAATTGTTAAATATCTACAGTGTATCCCCTTTTCACCGTCGGACCACACAATGATAATAGTGCGAGGCATGTGTTTCATAAGCCTATAATTAAGCTCGCACACGCCCATGCGCCCACACTCACACGCACACACGCCCAGCCGCACAGAGCAAGCTTAATCCAATCCAGCATGCAAAATGAATAAGTCAAAAAAAAAGTCTTGGAATGCTCACGTATCCGGAATTAGGGGCCTTGCGGCCTTGATTGTGAAGGGAAACAAATAATAGAAAAGAATGGCCCAATGCGTTAAAATACTGCAGAGTAAAATTTAGATCATCACCGAACTACGACAGAACATAAATATAAAAGAATAAAAAGAAACAGACAAAAGATTCAGACAAAAGTAACAACTAAAAAGAAACAAAAACCACCAAAGTCAAAACTTCATTGACGTGTGGATAAACAATACATACACACCCACGCGCGCGCGCCCAACAATAGACAAATCAGGGCTCAGAGTACACCCTATTGTTTGGGTCGCATGCCACCTGTATGGCCGTCAGGGCCTGTCTGAAAGACGGCACCGGACGTCGCTAGCTGAGATTACGCACCGAGAAGTTTCGAGTGAAAAGAAAAACGCCCAGCAAGCGAAAAGCAAAAAAAACAACCACTGATCCAAGAAATCCGGAGAAAAATAATAAAGACTCCACTTAAGGTCTCCATAACTCCACCCTCGCTTTGGTCACTTGCTTATTAGAGCATCCTCCTGGTATTTAACTTTTCTTTGCTAAATAGGAAGGATCCGAAAAGACGTGTTTCTCGATTCTCGTTTCTTTTTAGTCTAGTGTTTTTTGTTTTTGGTCGAAACTTTTGATCTCGTACTTTCGGCTCAACTTTTGCTCGTCAGTACATTCAACTTCGTCGTCAGAAGCCAGGATAATATCCACAAAGGTTGAAAAAGGAAGCAGTCGAATCAGTCTCCCAAAAAGAAGCAGTCCCAAAAAGATCCAATAACGTCTTTGCAAAGTGTATCACACAGATTCATAGACAACAACACACGTGATAGAACCTTATAGAATAACCACATAATGGCTGCTGCAATGTTAACGCAGAAATCCACGCGGATCATCTTCGGTGCGCTTTTTGCCGTGGTGCTCCTCAATGTGTCATTTGTCTTCTACGAGAGATCACATGGCGGTGAGTTTGAGAAATCGCTAAAGGAGTTGGTCACGAAGATCCCTGGCGGCTTCTCGACCACCCCAGATGGAGAGGTGACTATCAAGAAGTCCGTGTATAGACAGTATTATGACGATAGAAGCAACGGGTTGTTGGTTCTCAGTCATCTGGATGGAGCATCATGGGACGAAAAGGATGCCGAGACTTTGAAGTTCCGGAAGGTGATCGCAGCTCAAGACAAGGAGCTCACGTTGTTCGAAATCACGCCGTATCTGGCTGAGGCCGAGGTTTCACCCGCACAAGAAATCGACACCGGTTTAGAGGAAGACCCGAGTGACGACGTGAAGGAGGGGCCAAAAGAGAACCCAAATCCCATTGTGGAATTCTCCGACTTCCAGCGTACCTTCAACGTATTCTTCCAGAACCTCATGAAACACGTCGATGAATGTAAGCCTTCTGTCCCCGGCATCAACAACGATATACACTACAAGAAGTCCCTGGACGAAAACGGCTTTCCAAATAGAGAGGGCCGTATGCCTACTTATGGTGGCCACTGGAGAGAGTCGTACAAGAACGAGCCTGTGCGCACGTTTGAGTACTTGAAGTACTTCATGAGGTTGGGCGACGATGAAATCAGGTCGTTGAAGAGTTCGCACGATAAATACTTGAAGAGCATGAAGAGGGAAGTCCCAGAGAACCTCCTCAAATCCGGCCGTGACTTTGGTTATATGACCGGCAATGGTATCGTGTACCTCGGTGGAGGTAAATACAACCAGTTGGTGTTAACATCGATCTCTGTTTTGCGTTCTTTGGGCTCGGTGATTCCCGTGGAAGTCGTTATGCCAAAGAATGAGGATTTCGACATCGACCTCTGTAACAACATCTTTCCTAAACTCAACGCCAAGTGTAAGGTTATTGAGCACTTTGTGCCAAAGAAGGTGATGGATAAGGTTGGTGGATTCCAGTTGAAGAACGTGGCGCTTTTGGTGTCTTCGTTCAAGAATGTGCTTTACTTGGATGCAGACAATATCCCCATCAAGAACCCCGACGTCCTCTTTGTGAACGAGCCATTCAAGTCCTCGCGCATGGTCATGTGGCCCGACTTATGGAGAAGATCCACATCCCCCCTTTACTACGATATCGCTGACATCAACGTCGACAAGACCTTCCAAGAAAGAAACAGTTACTTCAAAGGAGATGGCCGTGGAAAGTCCGAGGATCCATTCATGATTTCTTACCACGATCTCAAGGGTACTATTCCTGAGGCTTCTAGTGAGACAGGTCAAATGATGATCGACAAGGAAAAGCATTTCCCTACACTTATCTTGTCCATGTACTATAACTTCTATGGACCAGACTATTACTACCCATTGTTCAGTCAAGGTGCCGCTGGTGAAGGAGACAAGGAAACCTTTATTGCTGCTGCACACAAGCTCGGACTTCCCTATTATCAGGTGACTGAATTCAACAGAGAGTTCGGCCCTATGGGTAAGAACAAAAAGCGTGAGTACTTTGGTATGGGTCAATACGATCCAATCATTGACTATGCTCAATCGACTTTGCCCGACAAAGTGAACGCACCTGTGGGTGAGTATGCTTTTGACCGGGAAGACTCTTCCAAAAACAACTACGAGTTCCACTACTATAAGTCATCATCATTAATGTTTTTGCATGCAAACTGGCCCAAATTCTACCTTTCCGAGATGTTTGAACGTAACTCTTTCGGTAGAGGTACTAAGGATGGAGATAATAAGAGAAGAAGACTTTACTCTGAGTACATGCTCAAGGAGGCCGACGACTTTGATATTGAATTGCGTATCATGAAGCACATAGAGCAGTGGGCTTGTGACACCCAGATCAATCTCGTGGATGTGCCTGCGGCAGGAAGCGAGGGCCGTAAGAAGATCTGCGAGGAAATTGCTGCCCAAATCGATTTTTTGATCGCAACCTGATCGAAAACCCACATACATAAACCCAATAGAATAACACAACCCCAGCATCAAAGAACTCCTTAAATCAGAAAACCCCTAGCATCGAAGAACCCCTAGCATCGAAGAACACTAGAATCAGAGAATCCACTTGAGTTGTGTCGGGAACCGCAGCAGCATACCGGACTCGGCGTAGATAAGACAGTAATGTTTGAGTAAAAGCCCGATTTCTTCTATCTCATCCACCATCTCCAATCTAGACACTCTTACCGAGTCGGACGCGTCTATCCATGTGGCCAGCAGCGCGCCGTAACCACCAATCAGCGCCAAATCCGTAAGCCAAGCCCGGTACCCTAGCGTGTCTTCAAAGAGGAGTTTGCGGGCCTTCAAGTCCGGGTACTTGGAAAACGTAAGCATATCCAAGCCACGCTTACTAAGATTCTGCGCCATTGTATCTCCAAAGGCATCACCAAGGCCCATGGGATCGTAGAGCACAACAGCCAGGGCCAGAAACATCGATTTCCAGTAGTCAAGTACGCGAATATTTTCCTCGGGGGTTAAGTAGCATAGAACGCATTCGCTGATGATCAAAGTTGGCACTTCGCGTTGAAGAAACAGGAACGTGTTTGTATCAGGGGCCCCGAGCTGACGAAGGTCTGCAGCTACCAAGTGGTACTGTTGGCAGTGCAAGTCTGAGTCGAGCAGGGCCATATCTTCTTTGGAAGAGACGTCAATCGGTGCCAAATCGGACGCCCCAGGCCCTCCAGAACCACTCAAAACCGGCCCAACAATAGACTTAAGCGCCGGCGAATTACTGATGGCGATTTTCTTGATTTTCGTCGACTCGGCAAAATCGATTTCCGTGTATATTACGTCTTTCCGGGCTCTATGGTTTTCAAGCACACGGAAAGACCGCGTATCGGACCCACCACCCAAGGCCACTATTTGACACGTCTTTCTCGAGCCAGCGCTTACATCGTTCTTATTTTCATCGTTATCGTTATCATTGAGGTTGCCGTCATCACTTTTACGACCAGTTTCATCCTCACTATTAGCACTACCTCCCGTGTGTTCTTCAATGAACAGCGAGACTATCCTGTCAATGGACTCTGTACGAAAATACGTACCTCTATTGATCAATGGGAACTTGGCTTCAGTAAAAGTCGAGCGGATAGTCCGCCGTGCGGAAAGTTGAGTATATCCCTCGCAATATTGGAGATTCTGTTCGTATGACGTCAATAACGCCGGAATGAATTTATCGGATGGAACAAAGTAGCCTTTGCGGTTGGCCGAGAGTCTGCAACTGAGAGCATCAAGGTCAGTGGCGCGCACCAATTTATCTCTATTGGGGCCTGCAAACGACATGGTATTTTTTCGCACAAATAAGAAACAGAAGAAGAAAGTAGTAGGAGACCACTGTTGTGTATTATTTGAGGTGTTGTAGACATGCTTGCAGAGAGGAACGACATCACCAATGTGCACACATTGTGGGGAAACAAAAAAATAAAACAGGACAAAATCAACAGAATGATTTAAAGAAAAATGATTGACTTTTAATCTTTTTTTAATCTTTTTTTTTCTTGGTTTTTGCTTTTCAAAAGAAATGTGGAGCTGAAGATATTCAAAATAAATTAAGATAAATAAATTCTTGGATTGAAAGGATTTCGGAGATCCGGCCCGGCTTTCTTTGGTTAAGCTGGGGTGGCCAATGCGCATATTAATGGTGGTTAAAATATCCTTATATTGCTTCTTTTGGGATGCGGAAAGGTAGTCAATTCTGTTAAAGATTGAAGCTTTATTCAATATTAAGCTTCACTTATAAGAAGATAATTCATCTTTTTTTTTTTGGTTATTTTATACTCTCTTCGCTGCAAGCAGTGCTCTACTTCCAGGAACTTTCATGACTGATCGATTCAGTAAAACTCTCTTTGGTGGTTACTACGAGGAAGATAGCCTTCATAGAAACGAAAATAAAATTACATTTACGTAGACTCCGCAAGAATTCTGTTTGATGAACATTGCTAATCCTATTTTTTTTTTTTGATATTATTTCCCTGTCGATGCGACGAATTTTTTTCATATTGTGGACTCTTCCGTTTCTTTATTTCGCATCCATTTGATTAAACGATAGTTGATGTTCAAGTCGGAGAGACAAATATACAAAGTCGAAATTCATAAAATATCAGAATAATATCAAAATATATTCACTTTACCTATAGTCTATCCATATCCATGTGACCAACACCATCAACTTCTGTATCGTACCCCGCCTTATATCTTCTCTATTATAGCCCACCAGTTATCTTTCTCATAACCATGCTCGACAACCTTTCCTCCGGCTTTTTCTGCATTCGACGTCAATTCTCCTTCACGGTACAAATGGTAATAACGGTACTTCGTTTCCGCGGGCTCCTGTTTTGGCTCTGGATCTTCTTCAAGTTCGCTTTTTTCGCTCTTTTCAACAGCTTCACCAGCTTCACCCTTTTCACCCTTCTTGTAACCCTTCTTCTTTGGCTTCTTTGGCTGCTTCTGTTGCTTTTGGAGCACCCAAGGAACTAAGATATCCTGATCGTCTCCGTCCTTATAGCCTCTTCGGGACTTTTCCTGTTCAAGAGCCCAGCAGTATACCAAGAAATGACCTCCTGGTCTGATTTTCGTGAGGATATGGCGAATAGCATCGATTCTACGTTCCTCTGTGGCAAAGTGATGAATCACCGCTATCGAAATCGCAAAATCAAACCGGTTGTTTGCGTGGGGTAAATGAAGCCCATCAGCCACACAGAGAAGATGTGAGTTGTTGGAGTTTTGCTGCGCACACGTCACGAGTCCGTCAGACCGGTCCGAACCGATCATGACCAACTTCTTATTCACGCCAAGATACTTGCCGTTTCCGCATCCGACATCGATGCCTAGACTATAATCTTTCTGGCCCAAGAGAAACTTCTCTACGATGGGCCATGGCTTATACCTAGTCAGTGAAAAGTGCGATGCTATTTCGTTGTACACTTCATGCACAAATTGTTGCTCCTGTGATTCAGGCACTGCCTGCGTCTCCATAGGCACTGAAGGCACACTCATGTCAGAAAAGTATGGCCTTGGTATATGTCTTTATGTTTTTTTTTTTTTAATGCTTCAATGATAAAGTGATGGGCATGCTTGAAGCCGCGTTTGGGTGCAGGCACGTGAAAACTGCGTAGGCTGGTTGTTAATCCAAAGACACGCGGCTCGTATTTTTCCTGGAAAATAGGCCCAAGACGCATACATTATTGAAACAATAGAGTCCAACGAAAACATTCAAAAGGGTTGTTCCATGTCCAATCACTCCTCTTGTATATAAAAAGGGAGATTTCAAAGAAGTTTGAACAAAAACAAAACAAAATAAAACAACAATTCAAGAATTGATCAAGGAAAAACTGTCATCATGATCATTCTCACTCTAGCAGTGGCAATCAGTGCCTGGGTGATTTTCAATGCACGGGCCCGAGAAGTACCCATGACAAATGTGGACCAAGCAAGAAAATTGCGCCAATTCGTGGCATACAATTTCCTGGTATCACAAGAGGTCAATGTCAAATTCAGCGACCGTGGGTTCCGATTTCCGGACTTGGTTGAGGCTGCACAGCTCCAACTTGATTTCCGGCTTAAACAAGATAATGTGCCTTATAAGTACATATTAGTGGACCACCTCCCGAAAGTAATTCCGCGTCCTCCAACGGAGGCTGAGGTGATGCTTCAACGAGAGGTTATTTTGACCGACGACGCGGTCGTGCCGACGGTTTTTGGTGGAGAAACTGATGTTTCCAGCACTGATGTAAGTGAAACTACTGTTTTGGCCACTGGGAAGGACGCAAACGTTACTATAAGTACTGTTCCTACCGATGAAACTGACAGGGAAAACTCTTCAGGTGAGCTCAATTCTACTGGAACTTCTTCAAAAGAGGTTGTACCACGGGTGCCGGAGTATGCCGTAGAGCTTGATTTCAATGGCTCGCCTAAATTGTCCATGGATCTCGTCAAATTGAAGGTGTACATGTCATACCACTTGGACTTTATTCACCAAAACGACTTGCCCTTTTACATGACGCAAGCTGTTTATGACATGTTGCTAAAACCAGATTTGGACATGTGGAAGGAGATGCAGGCAGGCCACCGCAAGTTCAGTGATATCACCCGCCGGTTAAAAGTCAACTTTGTTGCTGCGGAGGAACTGGGCCAGACTCATCCGGAGATTTCCGATGCCATTGCCCAGCACATGCGCAAGTTTGATACCATCAAGGCCTATGTGGATGTGCAACCATCAGTACATGTTCTCGATGTGTCCAAACGCAGAGCAGCAGCACATTTTTTGAAAAATACTACGGATGAGTTGACATTTTTCTATCTGACAACATTGCGGCCCTATGCCAATGCCATCGAGGGCGTTCCCTTGCGTCATTTGGACTTACTTGCTAAGGAAACAAGTATCAAGGGTGATCCTCAAGGAACAGAATACCAGGAGCGATTAAGGCAATCAAAGATCGACACCTATGATGTGACTACGTTCCTTGATGAAGCCACTGAGTTTATTAAAAGAACAGTGCGGTTCCCTGTATTGGGTTCGTCAAACCTTGTGCTTACAGCAGAAAGCACCATGAAACACTATACAATTCTCGGGCTCACCGAAGTGTTGGACCTCCTCCTTGAAACAGAATCTCTGTTTGATGTAGAGATATATACCGAAGTGTGTGAAGTTGTTGATACCATATTGCAAGAGGGAAACCACGATTGGGCCAATCATTTGAGTGTAGTTTCTGCTCTTCACGAGAAGGCCACCAAATGAAGGGCAAAGTGTGGAATAAAATAGAATAAAAGTAAGATTATAAAACAGGCAGGTTATAGAAAATAGAAATCCTTTTTGTATCAGGTTTATTGTGGTGAAATGTAGTAAATTGTGCTGTGTTATTAAGCCAAGACCTCGTTTCAGGTAGCCTCGCGAAAGCCCTTAGAAAGTATACTGGTTATTTTCAGACATCTGGATCCAAGACCAATTGCAGAGATATCCCGTCAGAGTTGGCCATAAAGCTTATAATGTGACCTTGACATTTTCCTTTCATTAAAAATGACAATTTCATTGTTTTGGAAAATACTCCCGTACGGTACTACCTTATGTTAAAGACCTCACTAAAAAGCACTGCCTAGAACTTAACTGAGTAACTAACAGTTTACCCAATCGAGGGGGTGATTTTCTGCCAAGAAAGAAAACATCTTCCTTTAAATGACATGGAAACATCTATGGGTTTATTTTCTTCAGTTTTTCAATTTTTAAAACGGAAAATTATCTCATTTACATTCCAAGTTCTTTTCATTTTTAATTCATAAATGGAAACATTTTGCAGCTTTTTCGGAAATATAGTCGCACGCTGTGAAAACAAAGGAATTCAATAACATCACTAATATCGTAGTATGAATTATAAAAAACCGATGACGAAGTTTCATAAAAAAAATTAAAACACAGGTAATCAGTCCTTTCTATCATATTCTACAATTCCTTTTTTATTCCACCAGAATAATGACCTGAGGTCTTAGGCCACACCCAATCGTTATATCCACGAGGGCCTCTTGTGCGTTCGCACTGCACTTGAAGGTATGACATTGGCATAACGTCATACTCAAAGAACACTTCAACTCATCTACCATAATAGCTTCCCCACCCAATCGCTATTTTCTGAGGTTTACATCTCATTCAAAAAATCCTTAAAGCGACCTAAGTAACCCAAGGAAAATTCAAATTGTATACTTTGAAGCCCAAAGAGTATACCCACAATAAGATCTGGTCAATTGATAACCCCAATCAAACTCAGGAAAATCCACAAATCCACAACAAAACAACCCAAAATTCAATATGAGCGACTCTGAAAGTATCCATAGTGACGTCAGTCTCGATGAAGAGGACGAGGAGTTGATATGGCGTGTCTTATATAGTCCCCTGGAAGAACCCACGGGCAACGACGAGAAGCCACAAGAAAAAGACGACGACGAGGTTTCTGACCTCTCAGATATCGAGGACAAGGAGTTGGTCGCGAGATACAAGCGCCTTCGGCGAGATGAGGATGACACGGAACTTGATGACGACGAAAAAAAACGGATGCTCATCACGTCGTTTTCTGATGACCAGATGGAACGGTTCGAAGCGTATCGACGCATGGCTGTAAACAAACCGGGAGTCAAGAAGATCTGCAATAGTGTATTGGGTCACCTGATACCACAAAACATTGCTGTGGTGATGGCAGGTCTTTCCAAGCTGTTGCTAGGGGACGTGATCACAAAGGCTTTCGAAGTCCAGGAAAACGAATATAAAACGCAGCTTATCCTCGATATCGAGGCAAAAAAGAAACGCAAGAGGGAGACTCTCCAACGCTTGGCGGCAGGAGAGGAGGTGCTGCTGGTTCCTGAAAAAAACCTCGACTATATGGGAGACCATAAAATGCCATTGACTCCAGAACACATTCGGGAAGCCTGGAGACTCTACCGGTTGGAAAATAGCGGAACTCTTCCCTCTAAATGGCGGTCCCAGGGTGAAGGTGACGGTCTTATGTTTAGATAAACACCAGGTTCATAAGAGTAAAAAGGAGAGCGAAGATGATAGGGTAATAATAGAAATCGGTAATACCCTTTAATGCGCCCGATAATGCTTCTATATTTGGAGCTGAGGATTACGATCTGAATTACTTGCTTTACGTCTCTTCCTCACCTTCTGGTATATGAGCCCAAAGTTGAGTTTACTTCGATGTACCAAGGTGCTATATCATGTTACTGAGGCCAATCAGTGGGAAATCAACGAGAAGACGACACCTCCACAAGAGACAAGTGCAGTTGAAAGATGACATTGCGAGAGCCACAAAATACTTAAATGAAGACAAACCCCCATAAATGGACAGATAACCTGGAAGTTCAGTTCAGAGAAAATGATCTTTATAATCCATCAATTGAAGGCAATTCCGGGTGTTGGAATAACCATTACTGATTCAGACAACGCAAGTTATGGTAGACGTGTATTGACTCTTCGGAGAAGAATTCAACTTCTTTCATTTGCTATGAGGTAAATACCCCCGCCTAATGTCGCTTGAAGTAACTAAATAAAGTCCGAAAACAGTTGTTAAATTTGAAAAAAGCAAACTAAATCCGTTTATGGAAAAATCGTATGGTAAAACACCGTGACTTGAAACGTCCTTCTATATACTGTTCCTTAGATGTGCAAGCTGCTCATACGGCGACGACCACCCTCGGGCCAGCCATTCTTGGACGTCTCCTTCGTGCACACCCATGTCGAAGCATACATGTTGATTCTGTCAATCGACTCACCTGCGTGTCTGATACCAGCAGGTTTACAACGGAACCCACACTTCTCAAAGGTCTTGATGTACCATGGGTATTGAGCTGCTGAACGGAGCATTACACGACCACCTGGAATAAGACACTCTTTGACAGCTAGGATCTCCTTTTCTGCATCTTCGCCGCGAGGATCAAACCAGTCCATGTGGTCCATAATGATGGCGATACTGATGGACTTCTTGTTGAGACGCGCAAAGACGTCGTTTAAAGTGTCAGTGTGGAGACGGATGTTATCGATAGGGGCAGTTCCGTTGGCACGCACAGTGGTGAGGTTACGGTATCCCTTTTCGGTCAAGTAGTCTGGGCAGTTTTGGGGGTGGTACTTACCCTGCAAAGTCAAGTAGTAGAAGTAGTTGTCGGTGGAAAGTAACGAGCGGTGAACAACAGGGTCCAATGTGTCAACGACATACTTCAACACAGAATCTCCCATCATCTCAGCCTGGTTTGCGGGTACACCAAGCGCCCTCCAGAGGAAGATTGGGTTGCCGATAAGAAGAGTGGCCACGAGTGGGTTGAAAAGCGCAGGCTTGATTTTGGTTTGCCAGATCCGGATCTGGTCCTTCATGTTTGTGCAAGAACAAAGCTCGTCAATTTGGTTGCCAACTCCGAAAATGGCAAACACTGCCTTTGCCAACCTCAACGCCCATCTAGAGAAACCAGTGTCATACAAACCCTTACCCTTGACATCAAAAGTCTTCTCCTTGTCCATCCAGTATTGGAACGAGTTAGATGACATGTGAACACTCAACTGCAGCAAGAGCAATTGGCGGAAGTCCTTAATTTTTCCTTCACCAAACATCTTCCAGATCTGTTGCTGCGATAATCCCTTGAATGAGGCCAACTTCAACTCAAGAAGATGGTTTTGACAAGGATTCAAGTCCACAGCATGGATCTTACGTGGAGGATCTGGCAAGCTTGCGTAGGACAAGATGTTGTCACCCGCAGAAGTGATGGCCAAAACAGTGTCCTCGCTGGAGAACTTCAAGATCTTGTGGTCCTCTCTTGGATCTTCCCAAGTGAAAGCATAAATGTACTGGTTGCGGAACTGCTGATACTGGGGGTTGACTTCATCAAAGTAAACTCTCCATGGCTCTCTCTGGTAATAGATGGAAGGGAAAGGTAAGCTTTTTTTAAAGTTGGTCAATGCAGCCTCGTGACCCTTACTCACTGGGGTGGCATTACCGCCTGGGTATTTTCCCTTCAACATGTGAGTAATGGAGTACTCAGTTTCAGTGGTTTCGTCAGATGGGGCAAGGTAAGGCGATTCGGTGGCCAAGCAGTTGATACGGTGAAGCAACAGGTGAGAACGAGACTTGTCACAGCCAATCCAGATATAGTAGGGGATTCTTCCAAGTGTGTTGTTATAAGCATTCAAAGACTTGAGTGTACCAAACTTGTACTCCAAGTAGTTTCTTCTTGCCGAGTCCAAGAACACTCTGTCAGCCTCGAACCAGATTCTCCAGAAGTTTCTGAGCACCCATGGAATGTTTCTGTTGACAAGACCTCCAAGAGTGTTGATTCTGCCAACCACAGTGTCGTTACTTTGGATCCCGAAATCCACACAGGCAATAACACCCGAGTCTCTGTTCAACAACTCCACTGCGTGGTCAATCACCGCATTGAAAGTTGGAATCATCAGCAAAGAGTAGGAAAAAGTGAGCAAATCTGCTTGCGCATAGTCGATGGTGAAGTCACAGGCATCAGCTTCAATCACATGGACTTTCTTGCCCCAAGGCTTGTCGGCGAACCTGCGGCGGGCAATTTCACACAACGAATGAGACAAGTCCACCAAGTAAACAGCAGAAAAGTTTTCGTTAATAGGCAAGATGTCGTTCATCATTTCGATGTTCTTACCTGTACCTCCACCAATGTCAACCCACACCAAGTTACGTTTGTTTTCAGGCAAGTGGGCCGAGGCCAACTGTAAACATTCGTCTCTTCCTTTCAAAAGCACACTGCGTGTGGAATCATAGATATGTGCTTGGTTACCATAGAAGTGGTCCAATGCTTGTTGTTGGTCACTGTGCTTACCGTGACTTTTGCTAATCAATGGCTTCACGAAACAGGCCCAGATAAAAACAGCAACGGAGCGGACAAATTTCAGGAATTTCTGAGAAAGAACCATTGGTGCAGTGAATGCAAGCACCGAAAATCCAATTACGTTGAAAGTGCTGATGTCCAAGGAAAGTTCAAGCATTTTTCAAATGAGAGTGTCTGTCAAAGTATTCCGATAGTGGCACGTCAACGTGATGAACAGAATAAAAGCACTAAAGAATAAGTGATACGCTGGTCGGCGGAAGATTATACCGTCGAAGCAGTAGCGGAAAGTTAGTGAAAAAAATATGTTTCATTTTACACGTGGAATACCTACGACGGCTTTATATGTTGTGAATAATTTCTGGTCTCTGGGTAATTCCTGGGTCCCTGGGTAATTAACTAGCTAATTAGCTAGCCTGGGTGCAAAAGTGCGCGCCGTGCTTGCACATAGCATAGAAAACGTGCTTGGGCCACATGGGGTAAAACGTGTGAGACATAAGAGTGCGTCATTTTCATAGTATTATTAGCTTATCATATAAAAGTCCGGGCAAAGAAAAAAAAACAACACGTGTTTACGTAATAAAACACGTCTTGGAATGCTGGACCAATGCAGGAATGACATGTGAAAATTGACATTCCCAACTAAAAAAGAATTGTCTATTGTTCGGCCTCCTATTGTCTTTCTCTGGTCTGTACCATTTTTTTACTGGCTCTCCTCATCTTCTAGCCTGCGCAATAAGTATTCAACCTCGACTTTCTTCGTGAGTGGAATCACATATTGTTTGTATAAGTGCACAATGAGCTCCGGGTCAACTTTAGCCTTCTGCTGTTTCTGCGAGTATTTCAACGAAGGGTCTGTGCCGTAAGCTTCGCATTTTTCCTTCAAACGGAGCAAGATCTTATCCTCAACGGCCTGGTTGGTGATGCTAGCCTCAATTCCCGCAACGTCTCTGGCCAAAATGAGTTTCTTGTACAATTCAGGGTCACCTCTGTACTTAGCCTCGGCCACAAACTTTCCGAAATGGATCCGACGAGAAAGTGCTTGCAAACACTCCACATCACACAACGAGACCGACCCAGAGTTTTGGTTCTGATCACCCTTTTCGCAAGCCACCTGTGGAACAATCTTCTTGACATAGAAATCCATGATGTCCTTGTTCACGTTGATCTCGTCACTGTATGAGGCCAATACTTTAGCGTAATCCACAGGTGGCAACAATGGCTTGAGCAACTGGTCCGGGAAGAAGGGGGTTTCATCAGGTGCCTCATAACGTCTGACTTGTGAATGCATTTTTTCAGTCTGCAAGAGAAGCCATTCCATGAACGATCCATCAAACCCTTCAATGTTGTACTTGTTAGGCTCGTATACGCTGGGCAGCAGGAAAAATTGCGACCGCTCAATGAGACCAAAAACAATGGTTTCCTCCATGCGCACAAGGCTTGCACGGATATTGTTGAGGTCCAAAACTGTAGAAGGGTCCTTGAAATTCATGGCTGTCGTTGATGGTTATGTCGGGCTTTTTTTTTGGTCTTATCTTTGATCCGAGATGGCAATAATTGTTCAGCGAGCACTCACGTGACGCAGCTCGGGTGACTAACTTTAGTGAAGTCGGCCAACGGAATTTGGCCGCAGGCAAGGGTGATCACGTGAGCGTCGCGTTTTGTGCAGGTTGGTCTCGACCCTTGGAGATTGAATATCGTAGCTGGTCAACCTCAGTAAAGATTACCTGTTCTAGGACTGGGCGAGGACATACCAAAGTAAACTTTTGTAGTGAACCCTAATCTTTAAAAGGTAGCGAGGAACCAACAAGGAACTGCGGAAGGCAAAAAATCCTCAAGTCTAATTTTTACCCGAATAAACTCTTCAGTTGACTCTTCGTCACTAGTGGAACATTTACTCAGATTAAGTTCTCGCAAAGGGTGAGATCAAATATCAATGGGAAGAACCCCTCTTGTCAAACGAACAATTTTGGAGTAAATTTGAAGAGCTTTATAGCAACCAAAATCAGAATCTCTGAAAGACAATTCTGATGGCCATTTGTTTTCCACTCAACGAAAAATCCCAGACTTTGGGGATTCTTCGTTTACGGAAAACATTCGCAGCGAAATTCAATTTTCTCAACCTACATCGCTGTAAGATGTAATTGTGTACTGCTGCATTTAAAGTAAATCCAGGACTTCAACACCTTAAACTTGAGATAAAGAATGAATATCACATGTTCATTTCAGTGTTGACATGAAAGCTAATTGCCCTGCCAATCTGTCATTTGGAGAAAACTCAACGTAAGTGGACCTATCTCCTTCACATCTCATTCAAGATACTTCAATTTTTGAACACAGAAAGACTCTTCAAAAATCCGAAAGGATCGTTTCAGGGAAGGGGTTCTTAGATATAGGGTCACAGTAACGATGCAAAGTACCCCGTCAATAATAAAGAACGAAACAATTACCGTCGCTCTCTATGTTAGATCACACCAGATAAAACAGTTAGATCTCACATAGGACCTATGTTTCTGGTCAGAATTCTCCTTGAATTCTGACTTGGCCAGTCATTTGGGCTGCACAACTAAACGCGAGCGCCACATCAGGCGTGGGGAAACATTGAGGTTCCCGAAATTCGCCACCATTTAATGAATTGGGTACCCAGAGTTTCTAAGACATATGGTCCAAGCCCTTTAAGCGGCTGAGTTCGGGGATCATTATTTCCATCACACCACGATCTCTAAAACCATCCAAACATAGCTCTAGAAATAAAGAGACACCAATTGTGACCTCATATCTTCTTCAACTGGTCCTGTGCATACTTGGTCAACATCTCGTTCTCGGCCATTTTGGTGCCGTCAGTATCACGATCACTCAAACCCAGTCGTCTAAATAGTAAAAACCGGCGGATCCGCTGGAAGCGCGAGAGCCCCTCTTCATAGTTGGTGTATGCGTCAGAAAGCTCCGCGTTGGCCCGGAGGTTCATGAGCCGGGTCTGTCTATTGAACTCGTTAGTCTTTTCAAGTGCTAACATGACCTGGAGAGTAACAACCACACTTGCGGCCGCAAGAACTTTCCATAGAATACTCCACTTGTTTTTCTCCCACTCTTCTTGTGTGGGAGCCGATCTACCGTACCGCATCTGGTAATAATCTTCCCAATTGCCGGCCTGCCAGAATTTTGGGTCGTTGGAATAGGAATACTTTTTACGGTGGGCATTGGCCATACGGTACGCATCGAAACTACCGGTTTTCCCGCGTTTGTAATCGCCCCATGTCGTGGTTTGTGACCTAGCATATGCCTGACGGTTCCGAGAATTCTTCAACACTTCATAGGCACTCTGGATATCGAGAAACCGTTTTTTCTTCTGTGCGTCCAGAACAACCTTGCCATCATCATCCATGATATCCTTCAGTGCAGCTAGATCGGGATGGTACATCTTAACAAGCTTCTGGTACGTACTCCGCACGGCACGGTCATATGCCAATCGGTTTTTACAATCATCTTCCAGCAAGTTGAAGATATCGTGTGGGGAAGGGGCCTTTCCTTTGGGCCATGCATGCAATTTATACTCCGAGTGGCGCACGGGGTTAGATTTCCGTGCTGCCGTGGCGTATGCTCTATGAAACATATCAGGTTGGATTTTGTGGGCTTAGTTGTAAAGCTTTAATCTTTCTAAGTTTTATTCTTTCTGAGTTTTATTCTTTCTAAGGGTTTGATGTTTTTTTTTTCCGTTTCCGGTGGTGCGGGTTATATGGAAAGATAAGACTAAGGCAAAAAAAATTGTGACCGAGTCCGGGGAACTGATTCTGGTTGCGGTCCAGTACACCGGAGAAAACATGGGGTGCGCGTGTATGAGACTTTTGAAGTGAAGTCTGGCACTTAAAAAAAAGAAAATAGTGGTGGAAAGCGATTGTGGCATAATTTTTGCTGAAAAAATGTCATATTTTGTCACTTTTGAATAAGGTAGATTATACCGGTTTGAGAGTGTCCAGTCAAACAATACCAGGACCAATTATCTGGAGCAGGAGGGAATGATATCTTCAGTCGAGACTCCAGTATGGACTGTTATCTGCAGGTCACCATATATACTTTAGGAAATATGCCAAGCAATCCTATTATTCAATTACAATTGAATTTCCAAAGAGATGATGATAACCTGATAGTACTGTACTATTTCAAAAAACAGACATATGTTTGAGGTTGGTAAAAAGATTCTGTAGTTTGTGAGTATACCCACGCGCGGTCATTGATCAGTCGCAACATTCCTCCAACAGTGGTACTAACTTGCAACACGTTACAATCGGCACTATAAACCAAATTATTGGCCATAGAATTAAAAAAATAAAAGATTACAGCACCGCAATTTCGCATATGGTCTCCCACTACACTACTCAGTGC
>JAJMIV010000008.1:0-75875 GCA_030563445.1 Metschnikowia gruessii
ACGTAGAACGAGCACTGTCAAATAAAGAAAATTAAATTAAATCATTTCGAAAAATTTGATGCAATTTGATCATATTGTTACACGTATATATACAGCATCATAAGTTTAAATCTTCCATGTACTACACATCCTTCAATACCAAAGCTGGTGGTTCAACCCTTGCATATCAAGGGTTGGCACCAGAATATCAGGACTCATAAAAAAAAAAGGCTCTCATTGACCTCCTTTCTTCATTTTTGCCTCTCTCAGCGAATACGGCTGATATTTATGGTTGAAGAGGAAACAAAGTTTAGCAATGTGAGACCTATTCAACCCGCCACTCCACTTCTAGCAATCCGGTCACAATTCTCCTTGGAGATCTTCCCATGGCAAAATAGTCCCCGGTTCCAGCCACCTGTAGGCAGTGTTCAAAATAGTGATCGCGCATTAAACTGGTTAACAGCATGTGATATTTTTCTATCGCGCGTTAACCTAGTTATCAAGCAGGTAATTCGTTACTATCTAATACAAATAATAGTATAAGTGTTTGTCCTTAAGGTATATTTGCAGTAATTATATACTTCAAAATGGTTAATTGGTTATCAGCTGAAAAAGGGCGTTAATGCTAGAGGAAATACTGAACTGCCTGAGGGCGAAGGCTTTCTCGCAGGTGAGGTGAATGCGAGCCAGCATAATTTTATGAGATTCTGCACCGCTATATTTCCTTAAGATTCAAAGAAAACGATGTCAAGGAAACGACACCAATACGCTGGTTTCGTTGTCGATCACAATGTAATATTTCAGAATATTAATAGGATGGCTGATTCATTGATCGACTTGTGGTTGCTCGTTTACCTGACCGTTATGTGGTCCAAATATAGTATTGGGCGTCCCCGTACATTTTTGCCCGACGGATCCGGGGCGCATCAATTCACCACTCCGTTTAGATTTCCAGTACGAAACCACTAGACACATTTTTTGTACACTGGTAATATCATTTTACTTTTGCGTATGAAATATACAAACTCAGAAAGAAAATTTATGTTTAAGTATAGGAAAAGTGGCAAATATCATTCTTATGCTTATTTCCAAGGTGCACTAGGCGGTGGTACACTATAGGCGTTCTTGCAGGACCGCAATTCGAAGTGTCGTGATGCTTGGTGAAGTCGCAATTTGCACTCCATCATACATTTCACTCGTGACCCAAGAGCAATCACTGGCATTTACCACTTGTCAGGCAGTCCAAAAATCTTCAAAGAACACCAGATATGTCCGACTCCTACTCCTCCGGGTATAAGAAGAACGAAAATGCCATCATTTCCGATGCCGAGAGCGATGCTGAAATTATCACGAGCTACCCACGGATTAGAAGATCATCATCTTTGTTTTCCTTGAGCTCCAACCAAGAACCATTGCCAAGACCTGAACCCAAGGACTACCAAAACTTCTTGGGTGACTCGAGGCACTTTTCCTTGTTGAGAAACCTCCACATGGCTGACTTCATCACGCTTTTGAACGGTTTCTCTGGGTTTTACTCCATTATTTCTTGTTTGAGATATGCACTCAGTGGTCAGAGCCATTACATTCAAAGAGCACATTTCTTTATCTGCTTGGGTCTCTTCTTCGACTTTTTCGATGGAAGAGTAGCTCGTTTGAGAAATAAGTCCTCCCTTATGGGCCAAGAACTTGACTCCTTGGCCGACTTGATCTCCTTCAGTGTCTCGCCTGGTATTATTGCCTTTTCAATTGGGTTCAGATCTACCGTGGATGTTTTGATCTTGTCGTACTGGATCTTGTGTGGCTTGCTTAGATTGGCAAGATTTAACATTTCCACTAACAACATTCCCAAGGACAGTCACGGGAAATCCCAATACTTCGAGGGTTTGCCTGTGCCTTCAAACTTATTGTGGGTTGCAGTCATGTCCTTCTTAGTCTACTCCGACAAGATTTTGGATAAGATTCCTGGTGGATTGCTCTTGGAGGGCACTGCCCTCGAATTCCATGTCATCTCTCTCGCGTTTATCTTGCAAGGAAGTGCCGAGATCTCGAAGAGCTTGAAAATCCCTAAGCCATAGGGGCCACAACGGATTGCCTTGAAGTCACGATGAAACGGAACGCATTTAAATGACACGAAATAAAAAGAGAAAAAGAAATTAAATTGAAAGAAAAGTCTGGCGAATATTCCCAATTATTGGTTCTGCGCATATAGTCAGCTCACTATTTAAATCTACCAACACCTAACACCTCTATATCCCTAAAACTAGTCCCGTTGTACAGACCCTGCTGTAATTTTTCGTATGCATCATGCCCAAAGTGCACTGGATCTAGAATACCGATTTTGTCAGGCAGAAACCCAAGCTCGTGTTCTCGTTCAGAGATACTTTGATACTGACACTGTGCCCAGAAAACATCGTGGATATTTGCCAACTTCATGACGTAAAGAGCCCTGTACCTCCATATTTGGCCGGTAGTGAATTTCCTCGGTGAAGTGGCTGTGATTCCAATCTTTGAAAGCTCTGAATGGAAAAGCAGAAGAAGATATAGTAGTTCGGGTTGCTGGCTAATCCGACTCAAGAGTTCTTCTGCCAAAAGTGCTTCCGAAGAGCTTGTAGAGAGTTCTTCTTGGTAGTCCTCAACATCCTTAACGTATTTCAATGCACTAACCAAGATATTTCCCGACTTGTTATATACTGGGGGTTTGTTGGAGTACATTCTTATGAGTCTAGATGGCTTGAGTATGGCGCATTGGAAATATGCTGGAACCCGACCACACTGGACTCTGCGGAGTGGAGCGAATTTGAACATGTTTGAGAAAATCAAGTAAATTTCAGATATACTCTTCCAATTTTAAATAAAACCCTAACAATGCCTGAAGTGGTGGGAAAGACGTTGGTCTATGGTGAAACACTGGTAGTGCGAATGTACGGATGCGGCCTCACATGGCAATAAAAAAATCGGAAAAAATCTCGTGACGGCAAAAGAAGCACAAGGTAGTTTTCAGACAAAAAATGTTCCCCACTTTCTTGCGTGCAACGAGGACCACTGTTGGTCACTCTGTTGCAATTGCCAGGGCTTCACGTGCTGTTTCAGTATGTGCTGCATCCTCAAACCCATCAAACTTGGCCAAGAGATTTTACTCCGACAAGAAGGCTTCCGAGAAGAAGGACGACAAGCCACAAAGTATATTGACAGACGATATGTTGAGTCGTGCTGGTTTCGAAGAAGCTGAGAATGAAAAGAAAGTGGAAGAAGAGTCCGAAGGCAAGAAGGACGGTAGTGACAGAAGTGCCCGTAGAAGACGTCGTGCTCAAACTTCCAAGGACAGACAAAGAGAGAGATATGCCAACTGGTTCTATACTGCCGCCTTATTTGGAGGTTTTGCTGGTGTAGGATTCATGTCCAGAGACTGGGACTCCGAAGAGGAACAAAAATCCGTTGAGGGCCAAGGAATCGATAACGGTTATACACCACAGCTTATTTACGGCAGATTGAGCAAGAGAGTTTCTTCTCTTTTTACGTTTTTCAGTGAACCAGCATTTGAAAACTTGTTGCCACCCCCACCACCAGAAGCATACCGTCGTCCTTTGACTTTGGTTTTGACCTTGGATGATCTTTTAATCCATTCCTCTTGGGACGCAAAGAACGGCTGGAGAACAGCCAAGAGACCTGGCTTGGACTACTTCTTGGGATACTTGTCGCAATACTATGAGATTGTTATCTTTGGATCGGAATATCAAATGTACTCCGAAAAGACTGTGGCCAAATTGGATCCTTTGAGAGCCTTCATCCAGTACGCCTTGTTCAGAGAAGCCTGTCGTTACAAGGATGGTAAGTTGATCAAGGACTTGAATCTTTTGAACCGTGACTTGCGTAAAACTATTGTTATTGATGTCAATGAAGACTGTCTGGCTTTGAACCCTGAAAACGCCATCACATTGAAGCCTTGGGACGGTAAGCCAGATGACACATTGGTCAAATTGATCCCATTGTTGGAGTATTTGGCTACGCAACCCATCAAGGATGTCAGACCAATTCTCAGCTCTTACCAAGACAAGAGCAACATCGTCGAAGAATACACCGCTCGTGAGGCGAAATTGCGTCAACGCTGGAGAGAAGAAAACAAGCACTTGTTGGAAAGAGCCCACAGACCTAATGCTGGTAGCTTCATTGCTGCCCTGTTGGGACTCCCACAAAGCTCAGTCAACAAGGAGCCAAAGATGCCTTTAGACATCATCAGAGAGCATGGCCAGTTGCAGTATGAAAGTTTGCAAAGATACTTGAAAGAGAACGAAGCTAAGTTCTTGGAAGAGGAGAAGAAGATGAAAGAGGAATACGGTAAGTTGACTTTGAATAAGTTGATGACGGAGGGTATGCCAAACCCGGAGGATATTGCCAAGGCACAAGCAGAGAAAGCTGCTAAGGAGGCTGCAGGCCAATAGATTTATAATACTTGAACATAGCTAAACCACATCTTGTACATTTAAATGTTGTTCTGAAGTGTATGTTTGATATCCCTACGCATGTGGCCATATTTCTGAACGCAGCCAACTTAAGCCACGGGCCTTTTATGTATGCAAGCCTGAATTCTTTACAATGATACCGTTACGTATGGTGCATAGAACTGTAAGAATAACAGAACACGATCCGCAAAAACACCGCATGCTAAGACTTGTTTTTGTTTCCTTTGTTCTAATTGCGATACCGGGTCAGTGGATTCCAGCAGTATCTTTGAAACATACTGCAAGATTTTTTTAACTCATTGAGAAAATATGTGAGTCTTTATAATTTCAGAATAGGAAATTATTGACAATTCAAAACAGAAGCACGATGAGCCAATGAACAAACGAGCCAATGAAAGAATACTTAAGTCAGGTAGGAGAGTGTTTTGCATGCTCTGGCAGGTGTGTGACCCAGGGCTCGGAATTTTGAACCACTTAGCAGGCTGGGCAACCGAGCACGAAATTTTCACATCCTGGGATAAAAGGGCCGAACGTCCGATCTCGGCCAACCCGCGTATGCAGAAGTCGGATTATTCCAAGGCCGAATTCTATCACTGTTCGAATTACAATAATTCTGAGATAAAAATTAAAGGCCTTGGATAATATTTCAAGAACCTTAAAAGCAAAAAAAAGAAAAAAAAGCAAACAAAATAAGAAGAAGAACAGCACGCTCCACAAGTATGGTTCATCAGGAAATTCCATCATAACTTCAAGCTTGATGAGTTTGCATGTGCCTGTATGCTGGTGTACTTGCGCGCAGTCTTGGCAAATTTATCTAAAGAATCAGTGACAGAGAGTGATCGCTTTTTTTTTTTTTATATATACCCTATCTAAGAGTTATCCTTTGGCCGTATCGGCATCCACATATTTATTCATTTTTCTTGTATAACTTGAAGCAACAACCGCGTGTCTCATTCCAAAAACGTGCAACATCTTTTTTTATCTTGCCCTTCCATTCAAAATATTTTTGGCAAGCCGAGTTCAAGCAAAAGGAACACCTAACCTTCCTCACCTGAAGTGAACATCCAAGGTATAACACTTCAAATAACCGCCACACTATACTTTCGAAGCTCACTTGGCTTCTTCATATACCTTTAAAAATATCATGTCTGCCAGAGGCCCCAGTATAGCGCCCAGAACTTCTTCTTTGGCGCCTTCTCCGGCGGCAACCGGGTTTGCCTCCTCGCCGGAATCGGCATCTTCTCCGGGAACGGTGACTTCGATAGTCACGTCCCGGGAATGGGTCTTACCACCACGTCCTAAGCCCGGCCGGAAGCCTAGTGTTGATACGCCCGTATCTAAACGAAAGGCACAAAACCGAGCTGCGCAGCGGGCGTTCAGAGAGCGTCGTGCCACCAGAGTTCAGGAATTGGAGGAGAAATTGCTCGAGGTGGAAAAGGAAAAGGAAATAAAAGAAATGGGCCTCGTTAATACCATCAACAAGTTGAAGTTTGAGAACCAGATTCTCAACAAATCCGTGGAACAGCTCCGGCTGGAGTTTAATTCGCTCCGTGGTTCCCTTGGTGCACTTTCTGCCCCAGCATCTGCCCCAAGCTCCGCTGCTTCTCCTCCTACTTTCTCCGAAAGTTACTCGGTGAAAGCTCCAAGTAACCCACATAATAGCTTTGGATCTGCCACCCACCTTTCAGTTCCTGATACCACGAATGCTTACAAATCAGACCTCAATCAAAGTGCTCAACACTTGCTCAACTTTGCCAAATCTCTGCCGGTGAACCACAATACTGTTTCCCCAGCTCTGCTGCTGTATTCAGTTCAGCAAATACTGCCTGCTCCGTCTGCTGATTCTCCAGGTACATCTATTCTTCGACACAACAACCAGCACGCGAAATCATCTGGGGGTATGTTTGCCCCCGAAGAAAATGCACAGCAAGCACAGACTTCGGACAACGGTAACGATTTTGATTGCGGCGTTTGTATTAAAGAACTGTGCCTCTGTGAGGATGTTGGCTTAAAGACCAGTAAGAGCGTTGAGGATACGTTTAGCTCCTTTGCGCCTATGGCGGCAGTGTCATTAAGAGGCAAGAGAAAAAAGAGTACTACAGAGGTTGATTTCACGGCAGAGTTTTCTACCAAGAAAATGCCCGACTTGAAGCGTTTGCGGAAGAACAAAAGTGTAGAAGTACAGGTTCAACCAGAGTCTTTCAACGAAAGTTCGCCATTGGAGAACTGTGGCTTCTGTACTGATGACACTCCCTGTGTCTGTAGAGAGGCCGCAAAGGAGGCTGCAAGAATCAAGGAATTGAGTCGGAAACAAGAACAAAACATCAAGGAAGAGGAAAACGACAACGCGGAAGAGGCTGGACCTACGCTGCTCCCTCCAATTCAGGTGAAACATCCTTCAATGATGCGAAAGGCCTCTTTGCCAGTCATGCACCCAGGCCCAACATTTGAATTGCGAGAAATATCCAACATGACTCAAGGCAGTGTCCCTTCTGTGATCTCCCAAGAGCAAGTTACAACTCCACTGATACCCGAGGCCTCTAACCAAGATGAAAATGATAAATCAGGATGCACGGGCAATCCCGGTACGTGTTCGCAGTGTCAAACCGATCCTATGTCTACTTTATTCTGTTCTACTGTTGCTAGTAAGGCTGCACAACAAACTGGACCCAGGACAGAAGAAGAACCTGCACCACCAGCCGAAGCTACACCAGGTAAAATGACAGATTATTTCAATAGTCCTCGCAACTCGATGGCTGATGGCCGAAACACCAGTATCTCAGGGTCTACCAACCCATCAACTCCTCAAGCGTCCACCCCGGGTGGATCCACTAATGGAATATTCATACCTTGTGCTGATGCTTACAGAACACTTTCTCGGCACAAGCGTTTTAACACAATTGACTTTTCTTCGCTTGTAGGTAGGCTCACCACGCGAGGAATGCAGGTAGAAGTTCAGTCTGTGGCAAACATGATACGCGAGCTCGACAAGAAGGTATACGATTAAATGTTTTATTCTATGATTAGATACATATATAATAGAAAATTGTTTAAATTTACAGAGAGAGATAATTATGTATGGCAACTAAAACTTGGTGTTATTCGTCTTTGAATCTTTTGCTTCAGCTTAGTCTAGATCTCCATGTTTCATATAAACCTTCATGAGTAACGTAAGCTCGCCGCGCAGTTCCACCAGGTGCGCATCTCATCACAAAAATAGGACCATGAATTTTTGAATACCCTAGACTTTATCTTCTGCTATCCCGATTTTTACGAAAGATTGCTAGAGATACAATAAAAACAGTCCTTGGTAGTTTTAGATGCTTGGCTGTTTGAAGACCAGGGTTATTTGCTCGCAAAGGCGGCATTTATCCAACAAGGTCGGTGTATCCGAAGTGCTTAAGAAAAGTCCACACCTCCGGGTCAAAGTGTCTGAATATTACGAACTTGACGGAGAAGTGACTCCCCGAAAGAAAAACCCCAGGTTCGATGAGACTAAGATTGATTCTAAATTTATAGCCAAACCCAAAAAGGTGTTTAAGAATAAGGACCATAAAACATATGCTCCCTCACGACCACCTCGGGAAAACGACAATCAAGAATATCAAGCGTTCAGGAATAAGAAAAGGTACGGCCTGCCTCCAATGACAGAAAATGGAGATGAAATCACCCGCCCTTTCAGGAAAGAACCAAGAACGGAAAACCCCCCGACCATCAATCCTTTGATGGAACCTCTAGATTTTATATCGCGACACAGTGGGTCTGTAAGCACAGGCCAGGAGGAGTTGAAACAGATTCGTAAGCCTAAGGGTGAAAGTATACCAAAATTGGCGCACAAATTAGACCGTGTTCTATTCTCCCCTGGAGTTCATTTCCTCCAGGATCCAAGGACAAGAATCTACAACTTCAGTCCGTATTTGAAAAGCATCGTTTCACACAAAGACTTTGACTTTGAAAAGGTGCAGAAATTCATGAGTGCATCCAAAGATGTAACCCTTCTTCAAGAGGCAATAGCCCAGAACAAAAAGTTTTACTCCAGTACCTCGTCTATGACACTGACTCTCCATCAGTTCTACTTATTCTTGAATAACTATTCTCCAAAGCAGGAGTCAAAGTATAGATTTGATTTCCCGGAGTTTTCCAAGACTGCAAATGACCTCCCGCTGGCGGTATTTGTCGAGCCCAAGGGTGTCAACCCGGCAAACGGAGAAACCATATATTCCGTTACCTCGGACAAATCTACAGACGTGGAAATTTTACTCTCGGCTATGGGTCACTGTTTAGAGGCGTTGCTTACAACTGGAGAAGAGGAATTCAAGGAGTTTCTTATCAAGCGCAGTGACGACAAGGACGAAGCAGATGTCACTTCTTCTGTTGAAGGTAGTAAACAAGAATCGACGTCAGCACCTGTGGAAACTGCAGAGAACGTGTACAACTACCTGGGATATGGCGATTTTCTTATGAGATCTCAATTAGATTGTTACGACTCTAGATTGCCAGGAAACGGTACGTTTGACTTGAAAACAAGAGCAGCAGCTTCTATCCGGTACGACAAAAGTACAGAGGCATCCAACTCCGCTTACCAAATTTGGAAGTTAAACGGTAATATTGAATCATTTCAACGTGAATACGAAGACTTGATCCGCACAGGAGGGTTGCTTAAGTATGGCTTTCAAGCTAGAATTGGTCAAATGGATGGAATTTTCGTCGCATACCACAACATTAATTCCTTTTTCGGCTTTCAATACCTCCCCTTGAGCGAAATCGACAAAGTCTTTTACTCAAACACGTATCTTGCACAAAAAGCCGAAGAATACAACTCGCCTGAGGAGGTCGAGCAAAACGACAATATTGCATCAATTTTCGCAGAGTCCCAGTTCAAGGCTTCGATCAAAATTTGGCAAGACATCATGAGAACTGTGGAGCAAGACTTCAAAGGAACTAAATACGAAGGCTCTCCATTTCGCTTGGTGATCAATAGAGTGTCGAAGCTCAAGAGAAAGAGCCAACATTCAAGCAACGAAAGTGCCAGAACCACAAAGCCCTTACCAAAGAGAAATTCTGTTTTGAGTGTCTTTGCGGTACCTATTTCGAAAAAAGAAATACGGGAGCTTCAACTGGTATCATCTAAATACCAGACATCTTTCCGTGAAGATATTACGGATGAGGAGAGACTCGCTAACTTGGAGAGAATACAGAGCGAGCTCAATGAGCTCAATGAGGACATTGTCCAGAAGAATGAGCTTTTCAGTTACATTGTAAGGGGTTCACTCTATGTGAATGGTGAGTATGCTTCAGAAAAGAATCTCCACTCCTACCCTAAGAGCGCGAAAGATGATCTTGAGTGGCGTTACAACATTCTGAGGATTTGTACGAAGATGGATGCGAGCGAGAAAAATGGCGAGATTAGACAAAGCTCGAAGCTTCTGCATGAACAATACCTTCAGGCGACACAATTGTGTACAAACATGTTAACCAAGGCATACAAAGAATGGCCTCAGAGCAGAGAGCCAACACTCACTGGCACCTTGCGTAAGTACTCAGAGGTTGGTAAATTGAGGCTCGAAAAGTGGAAGGAGCTTGAAAGCCCTCCAAGAGTATATTAGATATTGATGCAGGAATTTGGGCTGACTACTTGTATATAGAAGATGAGAATTTTTTTTCCTGAAACGAACCATATTTCCGGAAACTGTGGTTGAACGAAATGAATTTCTTTTTTAATTTTCCTATCAAATATTTTCTTTTCGTCTTTTTTTTGTTCTTCCTGATAAGTACCGGTAATATTAATATTATTATTTTTTTGTAAATGAGTAAAAGCTTGGGGTGCGTTCTTCAAATTGTAATAGGGGTAGCTGAAAACTGTTCACCGTCAAGTGATACCGCAGTGGAATAATATAATCACCACCTTTATCTTAGAACTTGCAACCATATTTTTGATAAAGAAATTTTAATCTAAGAAATTTTAATATCTGGACAAGGGGAAACCTGTAATTACTTTTTTGTTCTCTTAAACTTGCTTATCTCAAAATTTCGTTATGATGAGATTTTTTCTTGGAACCCCCTTCCACTGATCTTAAGGCCACACTTGACTAATTCTTGTATGTCATAATGCGTCTACGTTCTGCATATGAAACCATCTCAAGACGCGGTTGTTCCTCAAGTCCGGCGCCGAAATATTTCTCCCAGGTGGGCCTCAGATTTTTCAATTTTTTCATTCGGTTTCGACTTGAAAAGCACGAAGTGGTTTTGTTTTTTATTCTTTTATGTTTTTCCTAGTGTATTATGCAATTTAAAAGTGGTGAAAATGGGCGGAATCTCGAAAGTTTCGCTATTTATCTGAAGCCGGTTGTCCGGATTTATTATACGATGACGCCACCGCTTGTCCGGTAACCTGTATGTCGTCCGACCTCTAGCTGCATACATAGATTAGATGAGTCGACTCGTGGGCCAACATCTTCCGCAGCCCCTCCGGTCGGAGATGAGCCTGTCGAAATTTAGAGGCTATGTAGTGGCATACATGTATCTTCGTTAATCTGGTATCATTATCATTCTTTTTATTTCTTTTCGGTCGGCCGACTAATTTCTGTTTTATTATTTCTTATCAAGAGCCACACTTTCTTTTAAAAAGGGTTCCTTTCTCCCACTGACTTCGTTTTGTTATTTTTTGCGTCCATAGTAATATTCTTAACCAAAGAGGACGTCTATCATTTTCAGCCCACTATATCATGTCATTTTCAAGTGAACTACCCATGAGCAAAAATCCTTCATCTGCAACGCTCAACTCCATCTTTTCCAAGACTGAAAGCTCATCTACTCTTTCGTCCACACCTGCTGAGAGCCATGTGCTTACATCCATGCCTAGCTTCAGTGGGTTGACTGCTTTGATCCAACGAAAAATCCAGTCAAAGACAGTCGTGCTCCTTGTTGGTCTACCCGGTTCTGGTAAGAGCACGATCTGTAATCAGCTATCTGAATTTCTTAACACCAGAGGCTACAGTTCATTGATCTATAATGCTGGGAATATCCGTAGGGCTATGTCCAGCGGGTTCTCGGACTCCGAATTTTTTAATCCCGATAACGTCGAAGCAAAACAAAAGAGAGAGATGTACGCAACAATGTGCATGGAGAACATGCTTGATGACTTAAAGGAGAGTCGAATCAACGTCGGTTTCCTTGATGCCACTAACTCTACAATGGCTCGTCGGCGGTATATGCTCGATCTCATACAAAACGCTGGGTTTGATATTCCCAATGTTTTCATCCTCGATATTTCTTGCACTGAAGGAAGACTCATCAACTACAATATCACTAGCAAGGCATTCAATCAAGATTATCAAGGTAAGGATATCGCCACTTCCATATCCGACTTCAAAAGGCGATCAGAGCATTATTACCGAGTTTTTGAGCCCCTTCTGCTGCAAGAGTTTACGCAACACAAGAATGTGAGGCGGCTTTCGATTCAAAATGGTGGTAAGACTTTTGTCGCTCCTCAGGATAATGAAGAGGATTCTCCGTGTGAAGTCGAAAAGCTACTTTCAGCTTTCGTCACAAATTATTACAAACTTTACGGAGAAAGATATCATGCGGCAGTAGAGGAATTCTACAACTTTGCTTTTGGGAATGGGATTTAAATTATATATTGGGATTAGGATTTATTTAGACTTATAAGATGTCTACAACAAGGTTATATGTAATCTCGCGAGTAAAATTAATCGGCCAAAAATATGCAAGGAGAACGGGAAATCGCCTAGTAACGCTGGCCAGACGAACCCAACCCCGGTATGTAGCTGCCGCTGTCTTCGTGTGTACTTTGAAGACCCGGAACTGCATTTCGGTTTGTATTGCCCACCTGCGTAGAATGTGTGGATGCAGAAGTATCCTCCAAGACAGCATTGACGTTATTGTTGACGCCGTAATACCATGCACCGACTTTATCGTTTGTGTATAGTGGGTCTTTGAATGCCATGGGGTCATTAGGTCTGGCTCTTGACCAAAAACGAGCAGACCTATCATTACCAGCGGAACATAACAAGTGACCCAAAGGATGGTACTCAAGGGCATTGATTGCCTTCTCATGCGCAAATGGAATCTTATGAACGATCTCCACGTTAGAGTTCTGGGTTTTTTCTGAGCTTGCTTCTGGGATATGACGATCTAGAATGTAGTGATACATTGAGCCATCATACGCGGCAGTCGTGAGAAGTGAGGCATGAACCGGATGCCATTCCACACATGAAAGATCGGTCTCGTGGTCCCGAATTACTTTGAAATCTGTCATTGTACGTAAATCAAAGATCTTACAAGATCTATCACGCGAAACAGAAGCAAGAAGTCTATTTGTGCCTGCTTTTTGGAATTTTGTTTTTGTGACTGTATGCTTGAAACCATGAAGAGTATTTACTGCGGCTGAAGCTCTTGGATCCCATAATTTGATGAGATTGTCTTTTGATCCCGAAACAATAAGACCCAAAGACGGATGCCAATCTGCACATTTGACATCCCAATGATGGCCTGACAATGTGCGCTCTTCTTTACCATTGTTGAAGTTCCAGATTTTGATAGCATGGTCATCGGAGCATGTAAGAAATTTCGAATCATTAGGGGAGAACGCAATGTCTCTAATGGCATCAGTATGACCCTGGATGATGTTAACATTATTGAAGTTGGGCTGCCAATACTTGATCACTCCATCCTGATCCCCCGAAAGAAGCCATTCGTCATCATGCGAATACTTCAAAGCAAGAATGGCCAGGTCATGGGCTTGCATAATTGTCTCAAAATTGAATGTCATACCGTTCCATATAGTAAACTCTCCACTATGAGATGCAACGACCAACCGTCGACCCTCCGGAGTCCATTTCACTGTGTTGATCGAGTGACGGGCTTTATTCAGCGAAAGATGTACAAATTTGGATTGAATGTCTAAAACGGCTGCATTGGATGACAGAGAATCTCGTGAGTATGCCAACGACGGAAGCAAGTCGATCAAGTATGATGACTCTGGTCTGATTTTACCCACATGCTGGTTGGTCTGTCCGATGGATCTCTGTATATACCACCTTCCCATGTTATTACCGTGGTCCACGGTTCTTCTATGTTGGCCCTTTCTTTCTTGCAGAAAAAACAGCTGGTCAGCATTCTGTTGATGCCGAGATTCATTCTGCTGATATCGATCGTTATGCTGGTGTCGATTATCGTTGTGTTGGTACCGGTTGTCATTGTTTTGATACCGGTTGTCGTTATTTTGATACCTGTTATCGTTATTTTGGTATCTATTACTCATTTTTGTAAGGTTTTCCAAAGCTATGCAAGAACTCGATATTTCTCTTCTCCAACCGTAGACCTTCAGCTAGTATTGCACCGTACCCATCAATGTGAGCAGAGCGCGGGTCCACCAAACGCGCGGCCGGGCAGAGTGCACTGCCAAAGAGCGAAGACAGCCCAGAGCCCAGAGCCAAAGCCCACGTTAGACTTCGGTGAATATTCTGGCAAATTGAATCGTAAAAGATGAATTTCCATCGTTTAAATGATGCTAGGGTTAATTTTGTTTTCGTGACATTATTATTGTCTCGAAATTGTCTGTTTTGTATTGGTTATTAATATTTTTATTGGTTTTATTTTTTCTAATTTATTTTTTTGTCTTGCACTCAGAGCCCAATCATTCAGGTGCGCCAGCCGAGTCTCTTATTTCATTATATGCTAGTGAGACAATGTATAACTAACAGGTACTGTGGATGATATAATTATTTACCATCCAAAGTTGACTGGGGTATATACCGTCAGTAAACCCATTTCAGTAGTTCACATTACCTCCTACATATTGAACTAATTAAATATATATATTTCTGGGATACTGTGGCTTCCAGCGCAAGTGCCTAGAGGGGCAGCCCGGGCCAGACGCTCGATGACACACATATCACGTGGGCAGCCAAAATGTTGCACCACAATTGCTTCTTTGCTTAATAATTGCACATATATAATTTACAATTTTTAAACTGTCGACAAAACATACAACACTACTATAAGAAAAAACTAAGAATCAAAATGGTCGCCTTCTTTTACCACGACGATTTAGACACTCCAGAAAACTTTACTGACGAGCACAACTCTGGATCCCCAGTCTCTGAGGAGAAGTTGGCTGAACTTGGAATTGTGTATAAATACATCGACAACCCAGAAGATTTGGAAAGTCTTGCACTTGAAAGAGATTACAAGAACAGAGATGTGGTTAAATTGAACCTTGACTCGTTTGGCGGTGACGAAACTGCTTACAATAACAAAATGCGTCAGTTTTACACGGAGCACTATCACGAGGACGAAGAGATTCGTTACGTACAAGATGGAGAGGGATACTTCGATGTCCGCGACAAGAACGATAAGTGGGTACGTGCCAAGCTAGAAAAAAATGACTTGCTTATTTTGCCTGCTGGGATTTACCATCGCTTTACCCTTCTGAGCAGATTCAAGAACGTCACTGCCACGAGGTTGTTTAAAGACGAGCCTAAATGGGAAGCAATCAATAGAGCAGAAAAAAGGGAGACTGAGGCGCGTTTAGAATACGCCCGTTCAGTGTCGGTGAATTGATTTATTTCTGACTAGACAAAATATCCATCCAAAGCATTGAGTATTGACTGTAGAGGTTTTTGTTCACCTATTATTTATTAGCAATATACTATTTTTTGTTTCTCTTTTTCCGAATAAAGCACGACGTCTGTTTAAATACTCTACTGGCGGACGATCTTCACCTTATTCTTCACCATCCAGTCGTTCATTTCTTTTTTGCAGGATGTGAATTCCTTCTCCAAGAGTTCTTTGGACTTGGTAAGCTCTTTCAGCTCCTCATCTAGGATCTTGATGACATCGTCGACTGATTTATTAACAAGAACTCCGCCGATCATTTTGTAGCATTTTCTGCCTTGTCTCTTGTTTGGTGGGATTTCAGTTAGCGTCTTGTCGACAATGGAGTGCTCTTGGAGCTGCGACGAGACCGACGAAAGTTGGCCTTGCAAATCCGTTAAAAGCTCCTGGAATTTGTTATATTGAATTTGGTGTTCCTTCACCTTTTGCTCCTGTGCTTGTTGCTTGGTAGACATATTTGTTTAACGTTGACGTGGGGTATCTTGCGTCTCGAAGTCTTCTGGAAGTACAACCTACACTCATTCTCGCGTCTGCTGTCTCGGTGTACTGCATTCGCAGAACTGAAGGTACCGGGTGGATACTCTCTTTAATGAGTTTTTACAACCTTAATCTACCTGACTTGTTTTTTAAAAAGATTATCTTCTGATTTTATTTTTAGTTAGCAGAAATTCTATTTCTCTGCTTCTTTTTGGGTTTTCTCCTTTTCAGGAGCACTCTTCTTTGGTGCGGTCTTTGGTTTTGGTGCGGCCTTTGGTACGCCAAGGTACAAAAAGTTTGCCACGAACACGAACCAAGCGATCACCACCAAAGCAGCACTGACGATGTACATCCATGCGTTTGTGATCTCCCACGATCTCTTGTATTCATCGTTAGCCAAGTGTCTCACTGTAACGACTCTCTTGTCTTCGATGAAAGACAACCCTTCTCTCTTGTAGTCGAGCTCATAAGTGAACATACCGTGGTGGTCGGGAATTTGGAACTCGACGTAGAAAACATTCATGTCATTTGTACCATCCTCCTTGCTGGCAGCCGGGCCCAAAAGAGTCATGTTCAACCTTTGGTATGGGTCCAACATCTTGAAAGACAACTGCAAAACATCATCCTCTGAAGATGGAGTATAAGGAACCCATTGTTCATTCTTCAATTCAGAAACACCGACAGTGTAGTACACGGAATCTTTGATACGGTACAATGTTCTGTTGGTGACACCAGGCTCGTCTTGTTTATAGTGCTCAACGAATTGCAACTTAAGCACGCCCCTTTCTTGCAAAACCCAAGAAACCAATTCATCAGACACCAAGTCCAAAGATCCAACCCATGCACCACGAGCATTGTTCAATCCTTGGAAGGCCACGGCCAAAAATCCTTGTTCACCGACAGTCCAAGTCTTCTCGCTGGTCAAAACCTTGTCCTTAGGGCTACTGGTAAACGAACGCTTTGGAGCCTTCACTAATGGGAACAAGAATTGACTGTTTGAAATCAATGCGGCTGTGCCTTCGTACTTCAAGTCCTTGACGTGTGTCAAGATTCTCTTAGAGGCAAGATTCTTGTCACCCACGCTCACTTCTGGGTCAAAGTGGTCAGAAACAGTGTATCCTCTTGGTGCCGGGTGAATACCAGCCTGGTTGAGGAAAGAACGGACTTCCTCGGGAACAGAGTACTCGGCAGAGCCAACGGCTATGATATTACCTCCGAGGTTAAAGAACTCAAGGAGCTTGTGTTTCTCAACAAGGTTTTTGGCGTCGACTAGCTTCTTAGAAGAAGGTAAGAAAATAGCATGGTCGAAGCGAGGTTCTCCGTTTGCAAACAATTCCTCTTGTTTCTGGGAGTAGTCCACGTAGTTGATCTCGTAGTGATTGGAGTCAAGTTGGAAAGCTTTCTCGAGAACCTCCAAGTCAGAAACAAGATTCGCATCGTAGGCAATAAGAACTGGCGATTTCACACTAATCGCGGCCGAGGCAAGGCCTAGTATCGTTGCGAGTGCCACAATTCTAGCAATTGCCGAGGAAATCATGTTTGTCTAGTTAAATCCAGTAACGTACTCTGGTGTCCTCTTGACGAATGTTGAATACGTGTGCGGAACTGCACACCGGATCTGGGAGTCGCGGAGGCGTGGCCCAGGAAGGATCTGGCAAGACATTCTCGAGTCCAATATATCCAAATTAAACATTTGAGGTCTCCTTTTCAATATACTTGATGCATATTTACCCTTAAAAAAATGTTCTTAAGCTTAATTAATTTTCTTCTGTTTTTAGTGGAGTCAAAAAAAAAAGAAAAAAAATTGACATTTACTGCTTATCTAGCATCTTCGTGGTACCCTCTGGTCGCCAGCTGCGACTCATGATACAGTGTACATTTTCAAAAAGTATCTAGTGACATAGTTGGGCCATTAATTAACAGTAAGGACATCTATAAAGAATGTGTGCTTATTAATTAAGAATTCTGACTTTCCTTCAACTTTCTCGTTGTTCTCAAAATTATTACTATAAACTTGTTGTTGAAGGGCCGTCGTCCAAGGCTTGCAAGAAAACATATTCCTACATACTGCTAGAGGCATCTCAAGACAAGCCTAACTACTCCCACTCATTTGTCTAGCATGATTAAAGTAAAGATTGAGTTCCTCGGTGGTCTTGATGTCATATCCAATGGCATTCGTGAACATAAAGTCACGCTTGAGGGCGAAGAGGGTGAAGTCCTCATGAAAGACTTGATAAAGCAAGTCACAGACACTGTGGTGTGCGATCCAAAGGACATTCCAGTTTTTATTGAAGAAGATACCGTTCGGCCAGGAATCTTGGTCCTTATCAACGACACAGATTGGGAATTAGAAGGCATGGAAGATTACGTTGTCGAGTCTGGTGATGTGTTTACATTCACCTCGACTTTGCACGGAGGTTAAATTCGAATCGTTAGGTCGAAGCACGAATCGGTGAAGTTTATAAGAGCCATAACATGCATTAATACATAAGAAATTATACTTGGACATAACCTGTTTTACTTTCATATAGGTACGATATGGCACCCAAGTAGCCCTCTACCAGGCCAGTTTTCTGTGGGTACCAATACCAAAGTTTTGCGGGTGGAATCACGGAGTACTTCCACGGGCACCTGGGTATCCTTTTTCTCCTTCACACGAGCTGCTAAAGCTGCGAGATTGTTGTGGTTCCAGGAACATATATCTCCATCGAAAGAAAGGATTCTGTCTCCGATAAGAAGGCCTGCCTTTTCTGCGGGACTATTTGAAATCACATCCTTGACAAACGCAAACGCTTCCGAGTGAAGGTTGAGGTTCTTTGAAGTCGACAACTCGCTTAACTCGGGCTTGTCTTGTCCCACTATTGAGGAATTTGCAGAAGCCTGCAATTGCTGTGTCAACTGGGTCTGGAGCTGACCCAAAATTGCCGCATGATCGTTTCTCAAACGAACAATCTTAGACCGGATCAATCTTACAGTCACAACATCCACATCACTGCGAGGGAACCCGTCAATAACAAGAGGCAGCGTCATGTCGAATTTGTAAGTGTCGTGGAGGAGACCAAATAAGTGATCTAGACTAGATTCTACCAATCGCTTTGCTTCTGCTAGTTGGGGATAATTCATGGTTCTAAAATCACCACTGAACTCGGGAACATCGAGATTGAGTGATCTCATCTCTCCAGAAAAGGAACCATCTTGGTGATCTTGACCGGTGGTCATGGTGTGTTTGTGTTGAAATAGTTGATGCGGTGCGCATTTAGTCAAGTGTGTCTGAAAATTGTAAGGGACATTGGGGTAATAATGAGCATGAGTTTGAGCTAAGTAACAAACGAAGAGCAGGCGAAATAATCGACTGATGAAAAATTTTAAAATCTCTTGAACAAAATTTTCCCTCTTATTATATCTGGCTCCGAATCAATACCAAAAAAATTTATAACTGTACTCTGGACTTTCACGATGTAAAGTGAGATTCGCTTTGTGAGACAGCCTTGCCGTACCACCCCAATTGAGGGCATACTATTCATGATTCTCATGACAATTAAAGATTGCCTAGAAGAACTCTCAGTAAATACAATGTTACTAAATTATTTTTGAACAATAATTTATTAGTTTACATAAAACATATACTGACTTTCAAATCGCTGGTGCCTGTAATTGACCATAATTAACCCCCGTAATTTTGAGATCTTGTCTATCGTTCTATGGTGTTGTTCCCTTGGCACAAAAGTCGCTTATCCAACTCTTTCTCGATATCGTGGAGATAGTTCTTATATGATTCAAGGCATCTGGCCTCTGCCGGGGTGAAATTGTGATTTGTGATGAATTTCTCCAAGCTCTGTGGTAGTAAAGCAGACTTTTCGGTATGTTTTGGGACCATTGTATGAAGCTAAGAAATACCTAAATCGGATTGGTCTGAGAGGTTAGTTAATACCTACGAGTAGGAACACACGCACGCAAGATTATTAGGTGAAAGAAGTAAGAGCACTAACGAAAAATTGAATCAAAATTCAAAAACTTTTGTAGATCTCGCACTCTTTATAACCGAGACACGTATTCACGTTGTGAATTTTTGCTATTGCTGCTGTTGCTGCTACCATTTACGAGATTATAGACATGTGCATGTTCGGGGATTGTTTCTTCCGCTCGTTTGCCTTGCACACGCACTCAGTAATGGGGGAAAGGATATGGATTGGTATACTGTATCAACTTTTATATATCAGGTTTGTGGGAAGTGTCTATTATTACTGTTCTTCCCTTTTTTTAGAAAAATTTTCGTTCGACAAATTAAAACATGCTAAACCATCTTTCAGCCCGTGCTACAGGTTACGAGTATATACGAATTAGATAATTTTAGTGTTGGTATTTACCGCGTTGAAGGATACGAGGGAACTTTACGAGCTCCACTGTCCTCCTCAGAGCCAAATTCGCGAGATCTTTCTGAATACGAGAGGCCTGATCCATTCTGTCGGGTTAGTCAATACCGGTTGAGATTCTTCTTTAAGCAAACTTAGCAACCATTTATCTTCTTTCTCTCCTACCCCTTTTCCCCTAAGTTCCTTATATAATATTGAATATTGGGTATGACTCTTTCGATGTATTATCGCATCACGAGTGATCAACAATGAACCTCTACCCATTTCTTTCCCGATAAGTTCAAATTGAATACTTAAGGTAACTGCGAAAGCTGGGTACATTGAGCCTTGAGCGTTTGAGGCTTAAGAACTACGTTGGACTTGTGCTGGGTTTTCGACTTCGTAAATGCGCTGAGCCTGTTGTATTTCGAATATAGCAGCACCTACCATGATTTCTGCTTATTAAGCCCGTGAGGCCAGACATGCGCGCAGCGTATGTACCAGACTTCGTTTGGAGCCCTGACATGCTATTTGAGTCTGAATCAAGTTCCTACCATCACCAGTTAAACACTCTGCTCTTGTTTTCTCCTTAAGAATTGCTAGATTACTTTTCGTGTAGTAGGTGTTTTTTTCAGTCATATGAAATCATATGAAATCATATCGAAACACTTTTAAAGTGTATTATTTTTAGCCTTTCTAACCTTAACGGGATCGCTCGCTCGAGACAGACGCAATGACACGTGATCTGATTTTGGAGAAGAAGCGGAGGAAGCGACCTGACTAAAGAAAGTTTCAATATATCCAGTATCACTTTTCTTTCGATATTCCAAGATGATTTCGCTTTCTCAAGAACATATTGACCACCTAAATAAAACTCTTGTGGGTCTTTCCGCACCAGAAATTTTGACATGGGCCGCCATCACGTTTCCTGACTTATATCAAACAACGGCTTTCGGACTTACTGGCCTTGTTATTTTGGACATGATTTCGAAAACAAAACCAGTAGACTTGATCTTTATCGATACCTTGCATCACTTTCCTCAAACGTATGCATTGGTGGATAAAGTGAAGCAGAAATATAACCCAAAACTACACATCTATAAGCCTCAAGGTGTTGAAACCGAGGAGGAGTTCACTAAAAAACACGGTGATTCTTTATGGGAAACTGATGACAACCTCTATGATTATCTCGTCAAGGTTGAGCCTGCTCAAAGGGCGTACGCTGAATTGGGTGTCAAAGCTGTGCTCACAGGAAGAAGAAAATCCCAAGGCGGTGCTCGTGCAGCCCTTCCAGTGATCGAAATTGAAGAATCCAGTGGCATCATTAAGATTAATCCTCTCTGGGATTGGGACTTTGCTCAAGTCAAGAAATACATCGATGAGAATGATGTTCCATACAATGAATTGCTAGATTTGGGTTACAAGTCCATCGGCGACTGGCATTCCACTGAGCCGGTTGCAGAAGGTGAGGACGAAAGATCGGGCAGATGGAAAGGTAAGGTGAAGACAGAGTGCGGAATTCACCAGACCTCTCGCTTTGCTCAGTTCTTGGAAAAGGGCGTTCCCTCGTAAATACTGAAATTATTAATGCGCAGTCTCTCATTTGCTCCAATTACATAAGCCCCCACACTATATACTTCTGTTGCGCATTGGCTACTTAATTCGGACTTCCTGATTCCATGGTCATATAGTGGCATTCACAACTGAAATTACGTTAACTATACTAAAGGTCGTCGGTGGGCTGAGTAAAAAGCACTGCCTCTTATTCTAAGTTGACGACTGGTTCATGCACTCCGATATATCTTCAAATTCCGCGCAAAGCGGAATTCTTTATCTACACCAATGATTTAAAGACCAGCAAACCACCGGTTCGCTATTTACAATTGTTCTGCAACAATCAACTATGTTGCTACAAATCTTGCTCACTGGATACGACTGCTTCCAACAAAATCAGAAACTCTGTCTCTGGGTGCTATGTCTTTCTATTACCATCTATAAATTAGCCATCTACCCATTTTTCATCTCTCCATTAAGACACATCCCAGGTCCTTACTTGCACCGAATTTCCCACATTCCTTCTCTCCAAGCGCAAAGAAAGTTCCAGTGGATAAAAAAAGTTCATTGCTTACATGAGAGGTATGGAGAAGTTGTCATTCTATCTCCTTCTGCTATCAGTTGCAATGGCGATGCCAAATACATAAACGACATATATGTCAAAAACATGCCAAAGACCAAATTTTATGAAAAATTCAAAAACCACGGGTCTAAAGACAACATGTTTTCTGAATTGGAAAACGGGAAGCATCTCAAATATAAAAAGATGGTCCAAGGCTTGTACCTGAAGTCATCTGTCTTCAATGCGAAAAATACAACCAGGGACAACATCATTGAGAAGGTGGGCCAATTAGTGAATCAAGTATACTTGTCATCAGTATCAGGCCAGCATCCAGATATTGTTAATGCGGAACTGAAATTGAATGAGCATGGCAAGGGTCATAAACTTGGCTCGGGAAACTGGTTTGGACACGCGACCAAAAAAAGCGGTCTTGGAATTGATGTGTATTCGCTATTCGGATCTTTGGCAATGGACGTTGTTTCTGCATTTGAACTAGGTGTTGCAAACGGCTCGCATCTTTTATTGAACGCCGATCATCGGCTGATTTTAGTTCCTCATCGGATGCAAGCAGGTATGGTTTTCTGGACCACTTTGATGCCCCGCTTTTGGGGATGGGCTGCAGGCCCGGCGATCCGGGCAGCCTCCCAAGAGATTGAAGAATGGCAATTGGGTTTGTACAAGGTTGCAGAAGAAAATATCCCAGAGAAACAACGGGATCAAAACCTCAGTACGCTTGAAACATTGAAGAAAAATGGCTTTTATGGAGTAAATGCCTACTCTTTTCTAACGGACAACATTTTCGCTGGGCATGAAACGACAGCAATCCAATTAACATACATGTGCTACGAATTGTCGAGACCTATAAATTGTGAAAAACAGACTAGGCTCAGAGCTGAACTCAGGCGGACATTTGGAGAACCAGGGTCTTTGGAGAAAAGCATTGACAACTTGGAAGAGGTTGACAAACTTCCTTACTTAGAGGCATTGATGCAAGAAAATTCCCGTGTCCACACCTCAATTCCGGGAAGTGAGCCCAGGGTCACAAATACTAATTACAACGTGGTGATCAATGGCAGAAAGGTCTCGCTTCCACCGGGAACGGGTATTTCATGCCAGCCCTATCTGATGCACAGAGTGCCCACAGTTTTTCCCCAGCCAGAGGAATGGATTCCTGAAAGATGGTTACAAAGTAGCACCGAAACGCTGGAGCAATACAATTCACGCTTGAAAGAAATGCAACGCTACATGATGCCCTTTGGCAAGGGAATCCGCATGTGTCTCGGAATGAATGTCGCTTTGATAGAAATGAAATTGGCACTAGCAAACTTGTACTGGAGATATGAACTGTCTTTATGTTCTGATTGGTGTCATATTACCCCTGCTGAGAAAAGCGAGGTCATCAAGATGGGAGACGAATTTGCAGGATCAAATTACGATGAAAGCATGATGACCATGGTTGATTCTTACACGACACGTCCCCACTACGACGAGTGCTGGTTGGAATGGAGCAAAGTCTGATACCATAGTGAATAAAAACTGGGATATAATTTCAAGAGACAATCTTAAAAATCCGATCCAAGCAAGTCTAGCTGTTGCAATATGTCTGTATACAATTGTCTCAGATGATGCATAGAACTGGGAAGGATGACATTGTGGATTAAGATGGCAAGTGGAACCAACCTAATTTTTTTTCTAAAAAAAAAATTGAGAAATATTGAATGTTAGAGAATTAAAAAAGGCTGCTTCTAGCTAGCTTGAAACTTAATATTGAGTTCGCGATAAGGAAAAAAAAAAACGCCCTGAGATCAACCCATTATGAACCCTGAACTGGGCTGGTGCAGGCTGACGTGATCATATAAGCCTAGCTCCTGTTGGTAAGCAAATCGAAGTCGCACGTGCGTGCCGTGACATCCGTGGAAGGCAAAGTTGGAAAGGCCCGGATTGATCTTCATCGAGATATCGGAAAAGTTTCAATTGATTATCATAAAATGCTACCTTTTGCTATCCCGTACCCACCTGAGCAAACCAATGGGTTCTGGGGGGTCCCTACTTCCACAATAGACTGGTGCGAGGAAAACTATGTTGTATCACCATACATTGCTGAGGCACTCAATACGGTCACCAACACTGGGTTCATGGTGTTGGCACTATTTGCCGTTATACATGCTTGGAAGAACAAGTTGGAATTGAGGTTCATCTTGTCGGCGTGTGGTTTTCTATTGGTGGGATTTGGCTCGTGGCTTTTCCACATGACTCTCAGATACGAATACCAACTCTTGGATGAGTTGCCCATGATATATGCTACTTGCATTCCATTTTGGAGTGTTTTTTCTGAGTTGATGGATAAAAAGAGCTCTTTTATTGTAGGAGTGGTAACTTTCTTTAGTGCAAACTTGCTCACCTGGATATATTTGACATTTAAGGACCCGACAATTCACCAGACCGCATACGCTTTGATGAATGCTGCGATTATTTTCAGATCATATCGCTTGACACAGTACCATGTGCCCGACAAAAAATCAGTTGCCTTATTGAACCGAACCATGCTCACAGGTGTGCTGATTTTTGCCTTGGGCTACTTGCTTTGGAACATGGACATCCATTTCTGTAGTTATGCGAGAGCGACTAGGCGTGAATGGGGTATGCCATATGGGTTCTTGTTGGAAGGCCATGGTTGGTGGCACCTTCTCACAGGAACTGGTGTATACTTTTACTTGGTCTACGAAGAGTATTTGAGGTGCTGGTTGACAGGAACGGAAAAGTACTATCTGTTTGAATGGATTTATTTCTTGCCTGTTGTCGTTTTAAAAGACCCAGTGGGATTTGACGCTTTCAGGAAACAACAAGATAAGAAGCAACAAGATAAGAAGAACTTGTGAGCAATATATTTATTGCACAAGACAGTTAACAGAGCATGTATTTAGTGAAAACAATTATATTTATTAGTGTCATTTAGAGAAATATTGATCATAACATGGAGAGTATTTCCCCGATGAACTTGTCATCTTTAATATCTCCATGTTCAGTGTCAATTAAATGTTTGAGCTTCTGAACTGCCTCGTCTGAAGAGACCTTACACTTCTGGTCAGCATTAACGCAGCTCGATTTCCACTCTGTGAGGACCTTTTTCAATTTATCAAGGCCCTCTCCAATTTCTTCATTATTACACTTAGTTCTCTTGTTGCTCACATATGGATCTTCCTCCGAACCAACATTGATGTTTTGCAACTCGGAAGCTTTTCTCTTCGCCATATTAATGATCTTTGCAGGGAACTTGACAAGCTCTGCAACGTGAATTCCGAAAGACTTATCAGAGATTCCCGGCTCAACCTTGAACATTAATGTGATGTCATCATCTTTCGGATCGCCGTTCTCATTCTTATCGATGTGTGCAACCACGTGCAAATTTTGCACCTTGCCTTCGTGTTTCTCGGATAGCTTAGTAAGCTCGTGAAAGTGGGTGGCAAATAGAGTAAAGCAATTCTTCTCTGTGATAAGATGTTCACTGATAGACCATGCTAATCCAAATCCATCATATGTACTAGTACCTCTTCCTAGCTCGTCAATGATGATGAGCGAATTGTGAGTTGCAGATGCCAAAATAGACGATGTCTCAAGCATTTCGATCATAAAGGTAGATAGACCCTTCAACTGCGAGTCACCTGCGCCGACACGAGATAAGATGGCATCAAATATTGGGATCTCGGGAGTCTCATCCTCTTCCAGAACTGGGACGTAAGACCCAACTTGATTCATTAGAGCAATTACTCCAATTTGTCTAATATAAGTCGATTTTCCGCCCATGTTTGGTCCTGTGATGATGGCAAATGGGCTTCCATCTGTATTTGCTAGAGATACATCATTTGGGATAAAGTTAACTTCATCTTGAACCTCAAGCACGGGGTGACGAGCATCTTTGAGTTTCACCCTTCTGTCCTGAAAGTCCTGACTCTCCACAGAGTCTGCCATTTTGTGTAGTTTAGGTTTTACCAAAGGTATTGGTGCAAAAATAGCAACATTGGCGAAAGAGGATATGACATCAAGGCTGCTGAGCGCCAAAGATAAGCGCAAGAAGACACTTTGGTATGTCAAGGTGATGGACAAAATTTCCTTGATCAACTCCTTTTGCTTATTGTTGTATTCATTGGAATAATCGGTATAGTCCTGTGATAATGCTCTCAATTTCTTGGTTGTGAAAAACACACCGGCCTTCACAGTCTGCAACTCAATGTATCGGTCACCGGTATTTCTGAGGATGTTGGAATCAATCCTAGTCACTCTGAAACACCAACCATGCTGCTGGTGTTTTTCCAACTTCAACCTTTTCTCCATGTCAATATTCAAATCATCCGCTACCTCTTCATGGATTTTCTTAATTTTATTCGAGGTGGACTGTAAATTCTCATTGATGGTAATGAGAGATTCGTCAAACTCTGGCTTGATGTTGAAATCTGTATGGAGAAGGGTGTGTGCAGAAAGTGATTCCAAGGGGGACAAATCGATGGTCGTCTCGACCAACTCCTGGAATTTAAGCAAAGGCTTTTGGTTCGTAGTGATGGGGTTTATCCAAGTGCTTTCGATTAATTCTTTGACTTTGTCGTCTTTGCAGTCATCAAGGGACATCTGGAACATGTTGAGTAGCTCAGGTAAAGTTTTCACGAGTTGGTATAGTCTCACAACATCCTCCAACTTCTTGTTCTCGGATGCCGTGGCCCTTTTAATTCCCGAAGCCACTCTTTTGATGATCCTCTTGATGTCTGGTACTTGTGAAAGCCATTCCTGTGATACGTAGACTCTCAAACTTGTATCATCAATGAAATGACCCACCAAAGAATGCCTATTCGAGACTTGTTCCACATCGGTAAGAGGCTGTTTGAGCCACTGGGAGAGCAATCTTGTCCCGGCAGAGGTCTTACACCTATTCAAGAGATCGAAAATCGAGGTGATTGACTTACTCTTTGCACCGGCCAATTCGGTTGCTTGCAGACTTGGGAAAATATTAAGTGCCTTCATGGTGGAGGAATCGATCTTCATATATTCTGACACCAGGTACTTTCCAATAGTGAAGGATGTAGTGTCATCGGCCAATAAGTTGAGATAATGAATGAGCGAGCTGCAACAAGAAAGCGAAAGGGAGTCATCGGTCGAACTGATACCCTTGGAAGCTAAGATAAGCTCAACGTTGTTGTTTGCATCCGAGTCCACATTTTCGGAGGTTACGATTTTGGATAAATCCTGATCAATGTCCTTTGTCGTAAAATGTGACAGTTTCACTGAACCGATAACCAAACCCCCGATTTTATTGAGAACCTGGAACAATTTAATGACATCGGGAGTCGATTGGTCTTCAGGGTTGTAAGTTGAAGGAAGAATAATCTCCTTCACGTTCACCTGCAAGAGCAACAGCTCTAGGTTTGAGAATAAGTCGTTATCCTCGAATTCGGAAAGCTGAATTACTTTATTGGACAAGTCTACCAAACTCACACCCACTTTTTTCGAAGAAGTGGTTGATACAAACTTGACACTAGCAACCATGGGGACGGAGCCGTCGTTCAACATAGATTCCAAGTCTACACCGTACTCCTGGGCCAAGCCTTCCAAGTTTCCTGGTGTAGCACTCAAGATGAGGGCAAACGTTTTGCTATAAATTTCGACCTTGTAGGAGTTTGCAACCAAGCAGAATCTCAATACAGAAGAAAACACTTGCGGGGAAAATGTCACATATTTCACAGAGTTGGACGTCTTGATCACCAGCAGGGTCTTGTAAATGGCCTCTGCAATCAACGTGGCATCGTCTCCGAGGGCAGAAAAGTAATCCTTGTGGTCGACAATTCTTATAATTGAGGAATTTTCCTTGGGGGCGAGATTGCTGAATTTCCGATAAAACAGCCGCTCATCAACGGTGTCGGAGAACTTCAAATCTGGACGGGTGCTTGACATTACAGAAAAAGCTAGATAGTGGTTCTAGACTTGAGACGCGACTCAGATGCGTCTTTAGTACGCGGAGATCGCGGTTGTGGGCGTGCGTGTCGCAGTAAGCCAAATTGAGAAAATGGCAAGCTGAGGTAATAATCTTTGGAGTTGAATCAGTTCTGTCTAAAAGGATATTGGACATTAGAAAAGAGTTGGAACTTCCTTATATTCTGGTAATACTAGTGAAACAATAAAAATAAATCACATAGCAAGTCAAAATTTAGTAATTTTTTCACAAATTTAGCTGTCATATTTTGGAACTCACTTTAAGCTACTAGAGTGCGCTTTAAGATTCTTTATAGAAATTGAGATTCTCAATCATTATATAATGAGCTATTTTAAAACATGGCTTCAAAAATCAGAAACCTAGTATTTTTAACTAAAACCAAAGCTGAAATGCAATTTTTTTCTTCATAATACACTTGAACAGGAAATAAGAGAAAATTCTCCAATGTTTTATCCTGTTCCGACGTGTCATTGCATGTTCACCTTCTGATGTACTGCACCAGACACTTCGTTTAAGAGAGCGAACCAGTTCCTAGACGTTGACTACAAGATGAGTTTCGCACGCTCGAAAATTTCTCGATTTACAGGAAAGAGTTTAGGGCCAGATTTATACTTTCATCATCACTTTCCCACACAATGTTCTATGAATTATTCGCTATAGCACGTATCCAAGATCCTCTTCTTGTCAACAAGGAGGCAGTGAAGATTGCGTCGACTGTTGGAAAGTTGATCTTGAATAACAGAGGTGTCATCAGACAAATTACTAGTTTGGGCCCAAAACCCCTTCCCAAGATTATTTCCAAGGACCAGGAAAGACACTTTCAGGGTTACCACTTCATAATGGCATTTGACTCATCATCTGCTGTGCAACAAGAACTATTAAGAACCTTGCGTCGAGACCCAAGAATCTTGAGGTCCAATATTATCAAGAATGACATGACGAAGAAACTAGATGTTGGCACGACATTCGAGAGAGTCTTTTCCAGTGTCTCCGATTAGAGTGGGTGTTGCATTTTAAAGTTTTTTCTTTATAAGAAATATCAATGGGAGGAGTACCCAGGTTTGTACATAATAATAGTATCATAATAAAAGAATGACGGCTAAAACACTTCGTGCACCGTTTTGTAGAACATGATGGTAAAACATACAGAACCAATTTGTATTAGAACGAAAGCAACGAAAGGAAATGCAGAAACTTGAAAAGCGATGTTTAATTTTATAATGAATGGTGTATATATTGGCCGATTAAATGCAGCCAGATCGGTCGACCAAGGAACTGACTGTGGGTTGTAAAGCTGGGATGAGTTGAGTACTCAACTTTTATGCTAAATTTCATTGTGAAGCTCACTCATAATGATAGTTTCCATTCACACAATGTTTGCGCCGATTAAATGGTGGCTTGCAATTTTTGCTTTGGGATGCTATTCTTAGCCGGAGAGTGCACGTCATTCAACGAGGTATTGGAGGTTGACACACTCTTTTGAACTTCGGCGGCACGTCTTTCAGAGTCAAAAACGGACCCAGAAGTGCTTAGGTCAGTCTCACCATCCAGGAGATCGTAACCATCACTGTGCTCGCTCCTGGGGAGTCCTCCGGGGGAAAGAGAGCTTGCTCTTGACATGGGTGTTCTTGATGTGGGCGTTTTCGACAAGTTTTCTTGCGGGCGGTTCACCGAGTTCATTTCAATGTTCTCTGGGGAACTTCCACCAAAGCGAGGGTGGTTGAAGAATTCCATGTCGCTACCAGTCTCCAAGTCCTCATGCAAGGGAATGAAAGAGTTCAAAGGGTCATTTTCAGTCAAGTCCGGAAGCGTAAGCTCAGAGTAGGACCAGCGGCAGTATTTTGCATGATCGATAACAGGTAACTTGGCATACTTAACGTAGGTGAAAAACATCAAAGAGAGAGCGGCTCCAAAGATAAGGTCAATGAAGTAATGGTGGGTCAAATACATAGTACTCCACCACAACAAAGCAGCGTACGACCACCAGAGTGGGGTGAATCTAGGGAATAACCAGCATAAAAACAAGACATCCATGACAGCACAGCCCGAATGGAGCGAAGGGAAGGCACCAAACACCAAAGGCGAATTCTGGAAGGTCGTTGTGTACATATCCACTCCAAACAACTTGTCAATTCTTCCCAAGCCACCAGGCGATCCATCCATGCCGTAGTTTGCAGGCTCCAAACCGTGGATGTTTTTGTACCAGGGAGCAGCAGCAGGGAAAAGGAGTTGGATCAAGACTCCTGTCAAGTTCATGTACCCGAACGCAAAGCCAAAAGAGCGCAATGAAGTAGGGGGAGCAAACAAAAAGATGAAAAGTGCCACGATGAAAGGAGAAGCAAAATGGATAATTCCATAAGGCAACCACGCCAACACATCCAAGAAAGAGTTGTTTGTTTCTGCCAAGACATTGGATAAATTGTCACCGTATAAAATGGTCTCCATGGCCGGAAGGAATTTCACGGAAATGGCTGGTTTCCATGAGTATGGGATCTTTGAGGCCGAGAAGAAAAGGGCTAGCCACGAAAAGATTGGCAATGCATGGAGGAAGAATTGCGATGTCAAGGGAACCAAGAAACAGGTAGTGAAAGCAGCGAGAATGGGGATCTTGATTAGGAACGACGCAGGGAAAATGATAAACACGAAGAAAATCACCGATGCCAAGAACCCATAGTGGGCAATTTCAGTTGCTTTCCATTGCTTGTGCTGAACCTTATTTAGCGACTTGCGAATGTCCGTGTCGAAGTCAAGATCAGCCAAGGTGCTGCCTGGCTGTTTCTCACTGAGGAAGTGGTAGTGGAATAGCTGAAAGGCCTTTTGAACCGGTCTAGACCGAAGAACCTGAGACATGTTATTCTTTGCTTTTTTTTTTGTTTGGTTTTCGTGGCCCTGATCAGAAGTTACACGCGAGGAATGGTGGGAGATCTCAGATGGGTGTTACAGGGGCGAGAAATTACCGTACCTAAACAAAGTGGTAACAAAAGCTCTGTAGAGGAAGAGTGGAAAAAACGAGGGAAGCGATTTTGCTGGTCTGCGGAGGGTACGCAGGGTGCGCAGCGACTCCACCGCGTTGACGGGCCTTCCCGATCTGGCATGTCTGATCTGGGTTGGTTGTGAACTGTAATGTAAGTGATACGTCAAAGCAAAAACAAAATAAAACAAAACAAAAAAAAGCCCAAGAGTTTCATCGGGACTGATTGGAAAAGATCAATCATACTCTTTTTCTTCTTTATTAGTGCATGATTTGTATTGCCACCTTTATGCTGTTAGCCACATCGTTAGTGCTGCAGACACTCAGGACTCCTATTAGTTAGAGAGCAACAAGTTGCGAAGGTGGTCTTAGAACAATGTCGTCCATGAATCTCTTCATTATTAATTATTCATGTCAATAAAGATACTTAGATATTTTATATACACCCACATTCACCGAGTCTTTAAAACCGAGTCTTTAAAATACAAGAGGACTCGTCTGAAACATCTCTCCGGACAATAGTTTTCTCGAGCGATCTCACGTGACTTAGTATCCGAGATCTAGATTTCGCAGTCGGGTTCCGGAGTTGCCGAAGGAGCCATGCACGAATGTTCTTCAACACGCTATTGACCATAATGGGCCAAGGTGGTAAAACTACATTGTAACATTGTAACATTGTAAAAGAAACTATGTCCACATCCCTGTAAATAAATCATTCATTGAAGGTCTCAAAATTTAAGCGGAGAAAATGTCTGTTTGAACCTTAATCTCTCCGAACAAAGTCATGCTCTGTGCAGCGACCCACTTATCACCTCTGTTCAACTTAACAAAGTCAGCAACATGTCCTGGCTCAATACAGAGCATGTTCAAGTACCCGGACTTAGGCTCAAAGTCACCCATTCCCTCGGACTTCTTAATCCAAGGGTTCCACACAACTGCGTCTGGCAAGTTCTTTCTCGATACAGTAACAACCACGTTACCCTTGTCAATAAGTTGAATGTCTCTGGCATCATCAACGTTCTTGTAGATACGGTCAAACTCCTCCTGGAAGCTGAGCATTGGTGCCTTTTCTTGGTAAGTCAGGGCCAATAATTGGTCATAACATTCAGTATCTATCAAATTAGTTGCCAACGTATCCGTGACATCATCCACATTGTAGTATGTGTGGAAAAGCCAATTGAACTCAAAAGCATCCTTTCCAGCGTTCTCCACTTCAATCTCAGTGGTGAGGTTGTCTTCAGACAAGGTGACAGTTAACACAAGCGTGAAGTCGTATTTTCCCTCACCCCAGAGCTTGTACAATTCTGGGTCAACGTTTTCCGGACCCAAGCCAAATTGAACAGACACTGGACTCTCAGTGACTTGGCCCAAAAACTCCCATTCAGAGTTCCGTGCAAATCCGTGTTGTGGCAAAGGAGCCGTAGGGTGGTTTGCGTCCTTGGCCTTTCCAAAAACAGGAAAAACGAGCGGGATACCTCCTCTAACGGCCTTTGAGCCATCCAATTTAGCTGCCTCAGAAAGCCACAACCTTTCCTTCTTGTCCACAGTCCATGAGATCACAGTGGCACCGAATTTCAAGATTTCCACTTTAGTATCTGGTTTCCCAGGATAGGTCAAAATGACCCTGTCGTCAGTTTGTTGCACAGCCATTATTCGTTGGGGTGGATTTCGAACCACGAGGGTGTTGCTGCCCAATAAATAAGCGATATCAGGTGTACGGGTGCACACCCCACATAAGACCTGGCTGGATATTAATAAGCCAAAAATTGCTAACGTCATTGCTACAATCATGGTGTTTGCTAAAATGAATCAGTGGTTAATGATACCTAATATTGAGTCATATTCATCCCCCCTGGTTTAATCACGCATTTTCTTTATCCCACCGCACTAAGTCTATTGTTCATAGCCATGTCAGTTTTTGGACACCTATAACCGAGACTCGGAGAGTACTTTCGTGTAGAATATACATATTTCCCTGCCATGTAAATTACCACCATATTTTAGCAAAAAAAAGTGAAACAACAAACAATATTATAAGGCAAATACGCATGAGATTTGGCCTGCAATCATCTCGAGTACTTTATTGTATGCGAATTATTAATTGTCTCTAAATTTCGACCCCGGTGGTCTCTGCGAGGGTACCTAGGAAAACCTGCTCTTAAATTTCTGGAACCTATTCATACTCCTTTGACTGGCCAGCAGGGCATTACTAACAACCGAATTCAAGGAGTTCTGAGAACCAAAAGTTTTTTGACTCGAGGAAATCGTCGGCTTGCTGTATAAAGAAAATGGTTTTGGAACAGTAACATTAGATTTCGTGCATCGAGGCGTTTCATGTGTGGCTTCTGTTGACAGAATTTTACTTGAGAACGATAAATTCCGGCCAGATGATCCAAACGAGCCGAGGCGGGGTATCGAAGACGAGTTTATTCTCGAGCCTTCCAGCTTCATATTGTTCATGGATGAAATATTATTATGCGATGGCAGCTGGTGGCTCTTCAGGAAACTCGAATTCAGGAAGCTCGTATTCAGACCATGATATGTATGCGAGTTGAAGCTCGTGTTTGGACCTTTGGAAATGTTTTGAAATGTCGGTATCGACGGTTTCTTTTGCAAAGTTGGAATAGATGGTTTTTTCTGTAAGCTTGGAATAGAGGTTTTCTTTTGTAAGCTTGGAATGGAGGATTTATTTTGTAGATTGTTTGCGGAAGGTTTTTTGTTTAGGGAGTTCATGGAAGGCCTGTTACGAAGGTTATTCATGGAAGGCTTCTTTTGTAAGTTTTCAACGGAAGGCTTTTTCTGCAAGTCGAAATGAGATCGGTTTTTCAGTAGTTCGGTATTAGATGCTTTTCTCAGTAGACTTGGAATACCACTTTCAGGTGGCTTTACTCCAGCCATCTGTAAAGACGACTGACGAATGCGAACTGGGCCTTCGGGCTTAGTGAAGGCTGGGTCATCCAGCAAAAGGCCATGAAGGTCCATAGACCCCTTCGAAGGAGATATTTTCAGAGGTGACGACGACCGCAGCAGCACAGATGTCCTTGTAGGAGACAGGGCAGATTTCTTTCCAGATGAAGCTGACGTGAGCGGAATATTGAGCTGGAGCGGTTGTAGACGTCCAGCAAATAAGTCATTGGAGAGGTTCCGGGCATTTTGTCTTAAGGGATTGCTAAGGGTATCAGTATTGGTTGATGTTGTGTTATTATGAGCCTTGCGGCGAGTTGGTGATGGGTCATCTTGGGAGGCAAAAAACACATCCTCTGGCCCGTTTAAAGTTCTCCTTTTTTTCGTGGCACTTGACAGGATTTCATGGTCATTGGTCTCTGTTTGGCGAGAGGCAGCATAATGCGAAGAAATGCTATCCATTTTGGAAAAAAGAGGCCGGTGAACTCCCGAGTATCTTTTTCTGTTTTGGTGCATCGGCCTCGATTCTGACGAGGAGAATGTTCCATTTGACGTAATCTCGTTGGCTCTGCTATCTAGCTCCCTGAGCACCGCATTGCTCAAAGTCTGAGAGTATCCTTTCTCAATCATACTATCGTTGATTGGGTCATGTAAATCATTCATGACGGGGTAACTTATAGGAGATACCAGCTCTGGGCTGTGGATGGTCAAATTCCGTATCTTTTTGATCGGTGTATTGAGGACTGAAACAGAGAATTCATCCATGTTTATTTTGTCTAGATTAAGTGAATGGTGAGACGTGTTTTTTTTTTTAAAAACTTTTGTTTCAGATGGACAAATGCTTGGGTAGGTTCAAGAAATGGGAGCAGTATCACTTTCTCCTAGCTTGTTGTATCAAGATCCAGTGGGCTTTCAACTGATTAAAGAAGTTGTTTGGACTGGCTTCGCTCTTTTTTTTTTTTTTTTTGCGGGTTATGACTCCTCTTTTTTCTTGTTTATTCGTATTTGATTAAGGAGGTACCACTGTATGGTCTCAGCAGCAGTCCTCGAAATGAAGTTATGAAGATTTTATTTGATACCAAATGCTAATGGTATATCCGGAGGTGGTTTCCTTTTCTGTTATGCTTCAACGGCCGTTTGTTCTGTGTGTGAACTCTTCCCTGAAAAGTAGCACGCTCTTTGTTTACTTCCTTCCGCATCCGGCAATGACCTAAACACGCAAGAGTCCTGAATGCGAAATCTAGGAAAAGAGAACGCGATAAAAGTGTGGGCGAACAAGCCCATGTGAAGTTGGGATTGGTGATAATGCTTTCTTTGAATTAGAAAATGGTTACTAAACGAATTTGCCAAGAAATTAGGACTGAAAGCTTTCTACATTTTCTTCTTTTTTTTTTGCTTGCCTTTTTTTTGCTTGGACTAGGACAGATCTCTTTAAGTTTTTTTACGGAATCAGACAAGTAATCCTGCACGAGAGTATATATCCTGTATATACTATACTAAAATACTTAAATAAACTTGTACTTGTGGTGAAAGTCAATTTGCATTCCAGCCTGTGTGGCGTAATGGTTAGCGCATTTGACTTCTAATCAAAAGATTCCGGGTTCGAGTCCCGGCATGGGTTCTATTCTTTTTTTGTTTTTCCGAACCTTGTCATTTTCTTTGTCAAGAATAGGGTTTCACTTGCTTTTGTATTATATTTTCTTTTTGAGTGTATTTTTATTATTTTCAACCACGGGAGTGCTAGACTGGACATATTTAAGCGAATTTAGTTAGGTTTGCGTGTCCATGGTTTACTCAACAAGAATTCACTAAGCAATAAAATAAAAAATGCAACCGTTGAAGACGGTAGACGCGTAATTTGACCGAGGATATACAATTGTGAATACTGAACGTATGATTTTTAATAAGAATTGTGATTTACATTCAAGCCAAATTATCTTGTTTTGTACTATGGGCAATTTACGAGACCTCAAGTCATAGGTTAATGGAGACATTGTCTGTATGAGTCCCTTAAGAAACAAGCTAATTTGGGGATGAAATTGCCGAAGACCCTACCCAACGTGGTGCGTGTTGGGGATGGCTGCGCCGTGGTGGAGCTCAAAGTTTCGTTAGAGTTTAAATAAGCAAATCATACACTCACATGTTTCAGGAGGCCCCAACAAAGAAGTAAAGATAATGAAGAGTTCATTCTATGTTTAATGCAAAATTAGCTACTAGGGTAGTTATGAAAATTGGGTGATGAGGCTATCCAAAAATGCAGACCATCTTTAGGAAAAAATATGCAAGACGGGTAGTTATTAGTAATAAAAGCGAGTCCAAGATGTTCTAGTCACCCGGGGTTTGAGGGTAGGCCCAGGCAGGCCCAGGCGTGGTGAGTCGCGCTGAGTCCGCCATTCCGAACTCCGTAAGCCGCAGAGAAATGCTTCTTTTAATCACGCGAGCCAAATCTGCTCGCTTCCCCTCACCCTCTGAAACCCCAAAAACCAAAAGAAACAAAAATAAAAAAACCGGAAGCCTCTCGGACTTTTGCCGCGCGGAAAACTACCAACCAGCAATGACGCCACAGTTTTTTACAAGTGGGCCGAAGTTAATTAAAATCATTAAAATTTGAGGATTCAAATAACAAGAGTAAATAATAGAAGCTCTAACACACCACTATGTATGCTATTTATGACATATCCTTCCGAAAGACTCAAAAACTTATGTCAAACGCGTGTTTTATAGACCTCGGGGAAGGCTTCCTTGCGAAATGACTCAAAATTCGGGGCGAGCTCGGACTTGAGTCGCGCTTTGCATATTGCGATGGACTCTGAAATTAATCCGGAGCTTTGACTCTGCGCCCCTTGGCGTTGATACATACCTGCAGAAAAGCAAACATCCCTCCGTCTTTTTTGCAAGATGCTTCTCCGCAGTTTTTTTCTCCCGGGTTGTCCCGATATATCTGAAATTACGAAGCATAAGTTACCTGTCTATTGGAAGAAAGTACCCGGAAAAGTCTACGAGAAAAGAAAAATGGCTATTTTAAGAATATGACATCATTTTCTCCACGAGATTCCGGGTATGTAATGTGTAAAATATTTGTCTTTTTGCCGTGTCCCGGAGTTTTTCGGGATGCGGGTGATATGATGCGTCGCACGAGTCGAGTTGTTCCCGGGTTCACCCGGCGGAACCGCATCTCGGATAAACGTCAACGGATTATTTTATGGCAAAAACTACGTATTTGGGTCGAAAAAATCGGTGAAATAAGAAATATTGAAGGGAATACACATCGGTATCTGATTCTGTAAATTTGAATGATCTTCATAAGTGCTTTTTGGGTACATTTTCAACGGTATAGTAATGGCCTGTAAATAAGCGCTTGCTAAGTGGATACCCCAGACGCACGTCCCTCTTCGGACCTCATGCAAACGACCGAAGCAAGTCCGTATATAACTCAGCACTGGCCCGGGAAGATTTCTAATCTTTTTCCTCTCTTGCCTATCAGGAAAACTTATTTATATCATTTCACCTCCTGTTTTTTATTGTTTCGTTTTGTTCTTACATCCACAAACAATCCTTCCAGTTTCCATTTCATACCTATTCAAACTTTCACAGAGTCCTTTTGCATATACTCATTTCAGTTGAATACTAGAACCGCAACTATTCATTTAACTTCCCCATATAATACACATACCCTCGTTTCACTTTACACACACTATGTTAGCAAACGATCTCCTTTCTTATTCCATTATGCTGAATGGTGAAAAGGCCATTCTGCATAGCTTGCCTCACTATGCATCTTTGCCTGATGTTAAGCTACAGGGAATTAGCCTACCACCTATCACCAGCTACGTGAGCCTCACAGAAAACAACCTCAAGCTGTTGAACTCTTACTTGCATAAACAGTCATTTGCCAGCAGCACACCTCCTTCTTTGACACTGCTGTCACTGGCTCTGGGACTGCCTCTCGCTTCGCCTCGTATCACCAGCTCAAGATACAGCGATTCGAACCATAGCTTTGAGGGCGATAGCTCGCCCATCTTTCCTCATGCACACTCGAACGCTTCCTCGCCATCTACACCACAAAAGAAGCGTCGCCAAAGATTGGGACCTTCTTGTGACAACTGTCGCGCGCGTAAGGTCAAGTGTAATGCCGACGTTGTGATGATTAGTCGTCACTTCACGGGCGAGACTGAACACAGTTCCCCTGAGAACGAGGACATCGAGGAGTACTCGTCACTTTCGCCTGCTGAAAAGCAGCGTGTTCTTGCTGGAGAGGCTGTTCACATCAACTCAGACTATGTTTTGGTGCTCTCTAACTTTAAGCTTATAAAGTACAAGCCATGTATGTCTTGTGCCAGCAAAGGCTTTGCTTGTTGCTTCTCGAAGGGTTTCACCAAAGAAGATATCGTCCACAGCAAGCGTAACTGTGGAACCGAAGAAGCAGCATGCTCGAAACTCGAACGTAAGCTTGCTGTGCCACTGAAGGTGCAAAAAAGACCGCTCCTGGAGGGCCATTCTTGCAGTAGTACCCAAGGTAAGCTCAGTACGAGGAAAAGCTCTTGCGCAGCATGTCGCAAGAGAAAGGTGAAATGTGTGGTCACATCACCTCATGGTAAGTGTGTCGGATGCACCAAAAAGGACATTCTGTGCACATTCTGATTTCTCAATCCTTTTTCTTTTATAAAAAACATTCATTTCTTGGACCGGTGGTAAATAGAATTTAATTAATTAATATTGTATGGATTATAAGTTCATTACTTAGTAGAATTTGTCACACGACATAGATCTAGTTAGTTCGGGGATATAATTCTTACCTAGATGGTGCTTAATAAAATGAATAATCATTATCACATTCTTGCAGCTATTTCAGGCTCTTTGTTTAGATCCTTTCATGACTTATGTATTCGCCTTTCCCACCGGTTGACGACATCAGACCTCCCCAACCACTTTTGTTATTCACAGTTTGGCCAAAAAAGTGGAGAATCTCTCCTAGTAGTGCATTTCTTGGAACACATTTTGGAGTTACAACAAGTATTAGTAGAGAGCATTTATCGGTAATGGATTTGAAACGTGACTCGAAATGTTACACTTTTTTACAATTATATGACGTGAGCTACGCTTGTGCTATCTCTGGACCTACGTCAACTAAGCTGAATTCCTAAAGTTATTTCTTATTGAGAAGTTTCCATTTTGATTCTGCTGCACTTGCAGAACGGTTTGGCAAGATAGTTTATGGCTGCAAAATCCTTAAAAATGGGACCATAACTGGCGCAGGTTTCCTTGGCCACATTTGGCAATACTTCATGAGAAGTCCTTTTAGGTTCATCAATTAAAACAGCCCAATATTATGCTAATTAAGATTTAATTTCCCTCACCGTCACTGTAGTATGTATCTTCTTTTTTCCTTTTTTTAAACAAACAATTCGCATTACAGGATGACACTATTCAGTGCCCTAAAAATCTGTACAGTCCATAGAGAAAAAGAAACCTGACGTCGTCTAACTATGGTACTGGGTACTAAAAGTATCAGACTCTCCACGATCCCTCCTTGCCTAATGGCCATGCGGTCATTGTCTTACTAAATGGCATATCCTTCTTCAAAAGCCCGTGCAAGAAAAACAGTAGGACGAGGCCCCCATTTGCTTCTCGGAATCTGGTCCAATAGACAGTATACGTTTCGACGTACCAATTAAAATTCAGCAATGCTTCATAAGTAGTTTGTAATGGTGCCAACATTGAATTTAACTTCATCGGAGCTTCGATGTTTAAGAGATTCCACCAGAACTTCGTGCATCCACAATCATTATAAAGATGACTCTGAATATGTTTCAGGTTCACCTCTTCTAAGCAAAGGTGACATCTAAACCCCGAAAAAACGTCTTTGAGTCATGTAAAGGAATGTCAGATCCAAAATCAAAGTGATGTATTTCTGTCAAATCTCGATGCTTCCTCCATTCAAATTTATGAAGTACTTTCCAAAATTGTTCCCACCTTCGAATGCCTTTGGTCTCCGGGCATAGATCTAAAAATTGATCCGACATTTTTTGTTCGAGTGCTTCCTGCTTCTTTTTGCTCAATGAAGTGAAATTAATGGCGTAACACCCTTTATCTTCCACTTCTGCCTTTGGTTGGGGCGATATTTTTTTTTAAGAAACAAATCGTATTACAGGATGCCACTAGTGCCCTAAAAATCTATATATTCCATAGAGAAAAACCTGCCGTACGCAAAATCAATACCTTTTGTGTGAGAAGATTGTTCTCTGCTTCCCGGTGCTTGACCAGATGCACCATAAGTACGACTTTGACAAACCAGTTGAGGTTTCTTCAGTTTTTATGAGTTATATACACGGTAGCTAATATCTCAGGTATGTTAAATCATTTTCTGGCGAAAACCAGTGACTTATAGTCACTTTTGGGTGCTGAAAAGATGGTTATTGGCCAAATAAAGTACTTTACCTCAAATAATCATACCAAGAGCGGTTCAGAATATCCATTAAAGTCTATAATTACATATAAGCAGGTTGAATTTTCAAAAAATCTCAAAACCCAAAGAAATTATGACCGAAAACCAAGTGTAAATACGTTTCAACATGTTCAACATGTTCGGCATTTAGATTTCATTTTCACAACTGTTACAGTGGCCGAGTGGTTAAGGCGACACCCTGCTATTAAGCGGTCTAGGTGTTGGGCATTGCCTGCGCAGGTTCGAATCCTGTCTGTGACGCATCTTTTTTGTTTTTTAGAAGTCGATCATAAATTAATTTTTTCTTGAACGTTTTCTTTCGCGTTTTCCTGGTGAACGGTTTGCGTTCCGTTACCCCGTTAATTCCGCTCTCCGAAAATCTCCGATCTGAGTCCGCACATACGCACGTGATATCAACGCCGAGATATGCAAAATTGCCTACAAAAAAAAAAGCACTTCCTCAGATCCGCACTGCTATCTCCCCCCAACGCAAAATCAGCCTCCTTTACTTTAGCATTGAGTGTGACAAAAGCCTATCGCTTCAACCTTGAACAGAACCAGTAAAAAGAAAACTGTTCACACAATTTGTTTCCCCTTTGCACCGCTTTTCAACCACCCTAAATGGATCCTACCAACGACCCCAACTTTACCCCTCCTTCGCAAAACCGGGATATTGAGCCTCCAGCACACCCATCTAAAATCCCCGAAAATATACCAATTGAACCACTTGTGTTAGCAGATATGGGCGAAAACGTCGATGCTCCGACGCCCCATCCCTCTTCGGCCAATAAAAAGGGCCGTTTGGAAAGGCAAGGGTCGCTGTACCAATCCAAGATTCCTCGTATACACACAGATTTGATAGATTCGCTGAGTGACGAGGAAAACTCAAAACCAGCAAAGATAATTTTGCCGCCATCAATTAAGGTCAGGCTGACACAGATCGCTGACTTGGAAGAGGTTCCACACGGGATCCAGAGACAGGCCAAGGATTTGAAGGACTATAAATTTCCTACACACAGACTAGCCACTAAACTCAGGGACGATTCCAAATATCCTTTGGTTGTGGTTGCATGCGGTTCATTTTCTCCCATCACGTATTTGCACCTCAGGATGTTCGAAATGGCCTTAGATGCGATCAGCGAGCAGACCCGATTTGAAGTTATCGGAGGATATTACTCTCCAGTTTCTGACAACTACAAGAAGCAAGGATTGGCTCCATCTCACCACAGGGTGCGCATGTGTGAGTTGGCATGTGAGAGAACGTCGTCTTGGCTCATGGTGGACTCGTGGGAGCTGTTGCAAGTGAAGTACACGAGAACTGCGCTTGTGTTGGACCATTTCAACGAGGAATTGAACGTCAAGAGAGGCGGGATCACTACGAAATCCGGTGAAAACCGTGGCGTGAAGATCATGCTCTTAGCCGGTGGTGATTTGATAGAGTCAATGGGCGAACCTGACGTATGGGCAGATCACGATTTGCATCACATTTTGGGTAAATACGGGTGTCTTATCGTGGAGCGTACTGGTGCCGATGTGCGGAGCTTTTTATTGAGTCATGACATCATGTATGAACATCGCCGCAATGTTTTGGTCATCAAGCAGCTCATTTACAACGACATTTCATCAACCAAAATTCGCTTGTTCATTAGAAGAGGCATGTCTGTTCAGTACTTGTTACCAAATTCGGTGATTCGTTACATTCAAGAGCACAAACTATACATCAACGAGACTGAACCGGTGAAGCAGGTCTTAAATGACAAAGGTGACTAAAGTTGAATACCTAGATATCAATCCTTCTTCTTGTCAGAGACAATCTTCGTTTTAATTCTTGTTTAGAGGTTTGGCCTCGCATTGGCAAGTTTCCTCAGTTGCTAACTGAAAGTTCGGCCCAGTTATGTTGTCTCATCACTTTTGTTTCTCCAATCACCATTAATAGAATAATTTACTCCGAACTTCGGTCTGTTCTCTCTTTCCATATTTTCACAAGACATTTATGATTCTGTGGTAGCATCAAGTATTGGAACTTCATTGAAGAAGTGTCCTTCACCTGCAAATCGATGCCTTCCACAAAATTAAGGAAAAGTCTATCGCAGCGACCTTCCTGTCGAAACACATGAACGAAATTGCCAAATATCTCATCAAAGGTCAAAGCCTTGTTCTCCATTAGAAACCAATCGGTTGTTCTATGATATCCCTTATGGATAAAATGCACACCTCCTTGTAGTCTGCGGGAGTTCTTGAGTTTAAGCAACACCACGAATAGAGGATAAAGGTTGAAACAAAGAATGATCTTATCGCCGAATTTCAAGAATGTGCACATAGTCACTCTGAATGCATAAAAGAGACAATAAAACGCAAACGTCGTGGGTAACAAGTAAATCAACACCAAGAAGACGAAGGTTCCCAAAAGTAACTGGTCAATTCTGAGTTGATCTTCTTCGATTTTGTCAATACGATCCCTCAAAACGTTATATTTTCTTCCTCGAAAGAGCTGCTTCAAGGATTTGAGCATTTCAACCTGTCGGTTGTAAATCTTTGTAGCAGCAAGACTGAAGAGGTGTGTGTGGACATTTGCAATATTAACGTAATCAACGAAGAACGCAGTAACAAAAGAAACCCCCAAGTAACATGAAACTTTAAGCCACGCTTTCATGATATACATGAACCAGTTTTCCGACACCGGCAAGAAAACAAGGAATCTAAAAACCTCACTGCAGGTTTGAGATGTCCAAAGGAATAGCAATTGCATGAACTGCCCAAGGTCGTTATTGAGCTTAAACCCACCAGGGTAATCCGAACCAATCCATGAAATGAAGCTATCTAGCTTGGTGAAACATATGGTGAATAACATTTCATTCAACCGATGCATTTTCTTATCCAAATCTTTTGCGAGAAACCGATGAAGTGTGCTGCCAATGAGGACATCATTGATGATCAACCACATTGTGTTGTACAAGTTGATATAGTTGGAATTATTGATGTTGTGCCTCTCATTTGTCATTGGTATACCAAGCTGGGATTGAATATCTGGTTTGAGAAAGTTTGTATCGTAGTAGCTCAAAAACTGAAACGGGAAAAAAGAAACTTGTCTCAATCTTAGGTCAAGTTGTCGGCACCACGCAGATTTCTCGACTGGGGTCACGCCAAAAAGTTCCGTGTTAAGATATGAGATGATACACAGCATCACAGAGATGCAAATGCCCACGACATATACAATCACCCTAAGAGTGACTTTCCGGAGGAGCATCAATATCTGGTTACAGTTCTCGAGCGGTGAGCTTTTAGTCACCGATGCCCCGGCAGTTTTCTTCGAACGGCGAGCTTTGATAGATGATCTTATTCTTGAGCAGCCGTTGATCTTTTCTAGAACAGTTTCATTACAGATTAAGCGGTAATCCGAGGTACTTTTTTCACCGTGAAAAAGCAGGATTTTGCTGGCATACGAGACACTGTCGTGAGCCATGCTGGTGCTCTGGAGCAAAATAGGCCGAACCGTGAAATACTCTAGGTTTCGAAGATTTGGCGGAGAAAAAAGAATAACAGTGAATTTGTTGTCGCGCTCATAGCGTCTAGGGTCGACATACGGAATCTTTGACGTAGGATGAAACCGTAAATACACATGGCCGGGATCAGTATTAGGCCCACTGCCCGAGTTTGTGTAACCAATAATCTTCAACTCCGCATCAGTCAACTGTAGCTGTGCTTCATCCACAGCCTTGGTTATATCCATAACAATGTAGCAGTTTCCGAGATGGTAGCCAATTATGTAGTGTGGAGCGTTGAGAAACTCTTCTCTGTCTGCCAGCCACGACGAACGCCGGAACGCATTGAACGGAATATAAATATAGGAGAGCATGCTCTAATCGCGTGTCTACTCGATAAAGCTATCTCTTCTCAAGAACTGCGAGCTGTTGTTCAAGTTCTTGTAAAACAGCAGACGGTCAAACTGCGAATAGTCACTTTCTTCGGGCGAAGGTGAGGATGCGAACCTGTTCTGTCTGAGGAGAGAAGTGCCCAGAGGTGAAGCGGATTTAGCACGCGGCTGGATGTCGTTGAAGCACTCGCTTGCGCTTTCCAAAGAACTATTGTTAAGAAAAAGGTTGACGCGGTTGCCGTCGACTGGGTCCTGGTCGTGTTCTGGGAGATTGTAGCGATGGACGATAAGGCGATCGACTAAAAACGAGAAGACGAGAAATGCGAATGTGATTCCCAAGGCCGTTGCAAGTGCTCTAAAGTATACGGTATAAAGCGTGAGCACAAGTACCAGATTATTCCCACTCAAGGATTCCATCGAGAGTATGAGCTGCGTTGAGAACTCGTGGTGTTGTAGCAGACCGAAGAGGGTCGATCGCACACGCGCAGCACTGGTGAATGGGTGCGAAAGTCCGACGCGAATTGCAGTGCATGGACTGAGCAAGAGAGGTTTGATGAAAAACAGGAATAAAGAAATTGGCAAATTAGAATAAAGATTTCATTTAAAGTGTGTTTCTTTCCTTCTTTCTTTTTTTCTTCTTCTTTTGCTTTGTGCTTGCGGCTCTGGGATTATAAGATCTGAATTCAGTTGATTGTTTTTGGTTGCCGGGTTGCGAGAAATCCAACCCTATTACTATGTATCTATAAAGTTCACTGAGTGTCATTCCGGGTCGAGTCTGCTTCCAGAGCGTCGGCATCGACCCTATTAAGTGTCACAATTACAAACGTCATCAATAACGCCAACAATAAAAACACACCAGAAAAGATCAAAAAGATCACCTGGGGAAAGTTCCACTTGGAAACAGACGTTTTATAAAGCCCAAGAACTGCCACAGGAGATAAAATGGAAAACATATTCTTGACGATTGCCATGGCCCCAAACACTTCGCCAATTTTGGACTCGGGATAAAACTTCACAATCGCCGAGTTGATAGCTGGGGTAGCAAGGCAGGCAACCGAGTTGAGCACCAAACAACCAAGAAAGAGTCTGCCACTGGAAGAAACACTAATTAAAAACTGGCCCGCACACTCGAATATGAATGCGATCATGACAATGCCATAGTCTATTCCATCGAATCTTCTTTTGTTAGGCTGGAGGCCAAACGTTTTCTGGAGAAGATGGTAACTGAGCACTGGCGAGACTATGATTAATATAACTGCTCTACTAGAACAGGTTATTGCCATCAAGTGCCCGATGTCCACTGCAGTCCATTTGAATCTGTAGATCCCGTAAAGAACATACACTTCTCCTAAAGCTGCTGCCAAACTAGTGATGAAACAGTCGGACAAGATTAGGAGCAACACAGCAATCCTGGTTTTTGCGATCGACTTGTGTCTCAGTTTATGCACGCTATCCTCAGGATAGAAAATCAACTTAAGCGGACGAAGGAAATTGAACGTATCCAAGAATTTCTCCTTTGTAGTAGGGTTTACCACTTTTCTTAACGACGATACCAGAGGTGTGGACGAGAGCGATCTTGACATTTTGCGGGCATTCTTGCCTCTGGACTCTGGCAAAACAAAAGTAAGGAACAACAACAACAAGAGCAAGATGCACAATTCAAATCTCAACGGAGCAAAGTCACCACTAGTCAAACCTGGGCCATAATTTGCTGCAGTATCCGACGCCAGTGCATGTTTTTTGGAAATTGAAATGATGAAATTACCCACCAAAGGACCTGTGGACATTCCCACGAAAAGACTGGCCATGTTAATGCCTAGATAATAAGTCCTTTGACTGGCTTCGGCAATATCCGAAACATAACAGTTGGCCAAGGTCAAGATAGTTAAGATACCTCCGACGCAATTGGCCAAAAATTCCGTGCACACCATTAGAGCAAATTGAAGAGTTGGATTGGTGGACATAAGTGTGTACCTAGAAAACTTACCAATGATTTGAAATACTGTGATGGCAATCAAAAACACCTTTCTGCCGTATCTATCGGAAAGAGGGCCAACTTTCCCCAGAGCCACAATCATGGCAATACCCAGGGCAATGGAAAAAGCCTGATGAAGACTCAGCATGAGAACTTGGGTTTTGGCCAGGTCGCAACGCTCTGTTCCAGAACTCTCCCGGATAGCATTGCATCCAAGTTTGAATTGGATCATCTGTCTCGTTCCCTCAGCCGAAGAGCTGGCAAAGGCGAACATGAAAATCGATAAACCCACCATAACCACCGATGGCCTACAGAGCCAATGGAGCGACTTATGCAGAAGACGTTGAGCCCTAAGCCAGGACGCATCTTCATCGAGATGCGTGTTATCATCCTCCACGATTGCCGAGTAAGTTTCAAATGCAGCACGGCCGACTGCAGCATCTTCATCTGTGTTGGTCTCGGCGAACTTCGTTGACTTGATAAGAGGTTCGGAAGACATTGCTTATAAATGATTTTTTCAGATCAGCACCAAAGTTTCCAAAACCGAGGAAATAAAATTGACCGACGCTTCCGTTTACGAAATTTCAAATAGCCTTAAAACTGTCCTTTTGAAAAACAAATTCGATTTAGAGAAGCGGCCGGGATATTTCAATGTGATATGGTCTTGATTATCGTAGATAAGGGATCGGTACGAGCAGGTGCACGGGCTGCGCTGCGCATTCTTGCTGCGGAGTTCACGGTCTGGCCGCGTATTAAGCATTTGGTGCATGAGAATAAATTGAAATAATACCTTGTTTGGTCAGGAAAGGTTTCTAAGACGAAAGTAAGACGAGCGGAGAATTGGATTCATGCGGGGTTTAAAGTTTCCTTTTTTTTTTTTTTTGCAGGAAAAAAAAGTTTTTTCTTCATTATACAATATTCTTACGTTGTGATTGAAGGAAAATTGAGACTTTGCCACCTGAATAGAATGGAACCATAACCCAGAAGTTAATATATTGTGACAAGCTGCGTGTGAATAAACATCCATAAGGAACAAAAAGCACCAAGAGATCAGAATCCTACAGGTTAAACTCCTAATGAAGTATCATATAAAAAGTCATCAGTGTTTAAAATTACCAATCCCTCAAAAAAGAATTGCGCGAGTAGCTTCAATGAACTGGGGCAGCTTTGATGGAGGCACAACTTCCCCTGGTCTATTTTACAGCTTTTTCCTTTCGTTCCCCCCTTACATTTTTTTTTTGGATATTTTTGAGTGTTGAAAAAATTGAAACACATCATTATTTCAATAGTGTATGTTTTAAGTGCTCTCTTTGTCGAATGAACTTCTTATCAATAAGGTACACTCACGCGGAAAGAGGAGACAACAGGATCTCGTATGTACTGTAGCTCGCGTAAAGCTGACACAACCTAGCCGAACAGTGAAGAGAAGAATAGATAAAGTATCAAGCCAATTACAAAGGCTCCGACAGAGTCCAAGTAACAGGACCAAAATAATATATATTGTACAACAATGGTACCATAAAGCTCTTTAAAGGAAAAAAAAAATAGAACAAGTGTATTGATTTATGTTAATTCTGCTAATTGTGTTGGCCATCAGAACCGATTGTCCAGAGCGAAACAACCTCGCACGCACCCTGGATTTGGAGTCTCATCCGATATTATTTAGGGCACGGACCCTAACCGTGTCCGCGTGACCAATAAATCCCTGCGCGACATACAGTTTAAGGGGAGATAAAGCGTCGTGGTTGGGATATCTACACCGGTACCTCCCACGCGAACAATCCTGCGCACACCTTGAGAAATTTTCATTGACTTTTTCTGTTCTATTTCCACCTTTAGTTGTTCTGAAGACAGTAAACCACGGAAAAGAAACCAATATGTCCTTGCCAGAATCTTTTGCTTTGACTGCCGAAGACGCCAAGTTGTTGTTGGCCGCCAACGTCCACTTGGGATCCAAGAACGTTCAGGTTCACAACAAGCCTTACGTCTACAAGACCAGACCAGACGGTGTTAACGTCATCGACATCTCTAAGACCTGGGAGAAGATTGTCTTGGCTGCTAGAATCATCGCTGCTATCCCTAACGCTTCCGATGTTGTTGTCTGCTCTTCTAGAACTTTCGGTCAAAGAGCCGTTTTGAAGTTCGCTGCTCACACCGGTGCTACCCCAATTGCCGGTAGATTCACCCCAGGTAACTTCACCAACTACATCACCCGTTCTTTCAAGGAGCCAAGATTGGTTATTGTCACCGACCCAAGAACCGACTCCCAAGCCATCAAGGAGTCTTCTTACGTCAACATCCCAGTTATTGCTTTGTCTGACGTCGACTCTCCATCTGAATTCGTCGATGTCGCCATCCCATGTAACAACAAAGGTAAGCACTCCATTGGTTTGATCTGGTGGTTGATCTCCAGAGAAGTCTTGAGATTGAGAGGTATCATCCCAGACAGAGAGTCTGAGTGGTCCGTCATGCCAGACTTGTACTTCTACAGAGACCCAGAAGAGATTGAGCAAAACGCTGCTGACGAGGCCAGAGGTACCACCACCGAGGAGACCGAGGAGGTCGCTGCTGAGGCTGACACTGAGTGGAACACCGAGACTAACGTCGAGGACTGGGCCGACTCTGGTGTCACCGCTGCTGGTGAGGAGGCTGCTGCTTCTCAATGGTAAAAAAATCTGATATCGCTTCATTCCCAATACATGCTTAGGTTCATATAGTCTGTGTATACTGTACCCTATAAACTACGTTAATAGTCGAGTTGTTATGTAGTAAGATTAATAGAGAGATTAATATGGATCTTGATGTAGTTTTAGTACAGTATTGGGTATGATTTGGAGTGTGCTTATTCTGGCAAGTGTACAAGCGTGGGGGAATTATACGCATGAATATATGAGAAATGGATTTATGATTTTTACCTTGTACAAAAATATCCAAATAGCTTAGTGTGAACGTACTCGGTTTTGCATCAAGACTAAGTGGATGGGTAAAATATATCTGTATCATCAATAAGCGTTTGGTGCATGAAATGATTGCGACTAGTCTTGCGAGCAGGACGAGAAAAAAAGTCAGATCACAACCCCCACGGTGTTCCCAAAATGCTCTTATCATAAAGTAAACAAAGAACATTTAAAAGATGAAAAAAATAAAAAAAATAAATGAAAAAAAAACCAAGAGCGCTATTAAAAACATACTTAGTGATCGAAACCTTGAGAGCCAACTCTAGCTCAAAATATCTCAGTCAAAGGTATCTTAAACATCGAAGGCCAAGAAGTGTTTTACCTACAAATGGAAGTTTTAGAGAACTGCAGCCTACTGGGCCCGGGGTTGCATTGTTTTATTTTTCTATATTGTATATTTTTCTGGTTCGTTATTTTCAACATAATTTCCCGCGCCAATCACCCAAACCCAGTTCGCGTTTCCATGTCTGTCTTCGCCTGGGCTCTCCACCCACCTCCTCTATCTAGGGAAATTTCTCACCTTGTCGGAGATTTTTCTCACTCTCAATTGTGCGCCCCACTACTCTCGTATTCTACAACAACCAGCCTTGTCTTTCTTTCTGTAGCACTGATTTTCCGTTCGCCTGTTCTCGCCAACATATTCTCCCACATCTTCCATTTGAAAGCTCACCGGTCTGGTATCGCGCTGGACCCTCTATATCTAAAACACATAGGGCTTCATGAACTACGATCCCATCCATGACACGTACACTCCAGCCGCCGAGTCGAAACCGGTTTCGGACAATCAACTAAGCATGCGATCACTAAATAGAGAACATGCCCAAGAAACACATGCTCGTACCCCAGTCACTGTTACTCATGGTGAGAGTCTAACGTCGGATCTTCCTTTAAACAAGGTAGCGTCTTCGACGGTTTTATCGCAGGGTCGGCCGCAGTCAAACGTCCATAATTTGCTTGATAATTCCACTCTGGATACTGGAACCGAATCTCAGAGTAATCACTCTAGTCTCGGTAGAGAAAATTCGAGTCTCATAAAGACCAATTCTGGAATAGAGATTGGTGAACTTATATCAGAGACTAGCAATGGCACTCGCGGTCCTCAAAATGCCATAGATCTGAATTCTGTCAAATACTCATCTGGGCTCAATCCTTCTATTGCTGCAAGCACATGGTCTTCAAGGAACGAAGTAGGAAATTTCATTCATCCTTCGTCCCGAGAAATCACATCAAATAATATTCCGCAACGCGCGACTACCGGGGCGCCTGTGAAAGACGTTAAACTCTCCATCAATAGTTTGGTCGCTTCTGAATCAAATAATGGTGGTTACCAAAACAGCCCAAGTACTTTTCCGATAGTATATAATTCGAGCACCCCGACATTAACTGGTGATCGAGATAATCACGCGCAATTGGACAACGTGGGTCAGAATGGTCACTTTGAAGACTCCGACACTCCATTTACCGAACAAGAGGTTCCCATTGGAAGCTTGCCACCCAATTTCTATGCTGTTTCAAATGGGTTTAAACATTTGAAGAAAGCCGATGGTGAGCCGTTTTGGAGACGGGACATTCAGTACGATTTTCTCGAGGAGTTGTTCAATGATAAACAAAAGGTATTCACAAATACCTTTCCGGAGTGTGAAGTACCCAATGCTGCAAATGGCCCAAAGCTTACTTTTGCTGAGCTATACGTCAGGACATTGGCTGAGTCCTCAAAATCTTCGCGGGTCTTGCGCGAGCGCTTGATCAAAGACTGGGAAATGGGAATCTCTGTCAGCAAGGTTTGTTTGCTTGTAAACGCTGGTCGTATGAACACAACTATAAACTTTGTTCCTGATATGAGGTCTGCACTCAGAACTTACCATCTGATTCCATCCTTGCAAGTTGATCCTGATGGTGTTTCGAAACCTTTGCAAGATACCCCAAGGCTTAAGACCATACTCAAAGCTGTATGCGAAGGTCAAGACCATTTAGTCACTTTGCTTGAATTGCTAAGGGAACCAGCAAAAGAAAAACCGAATACAAATATCATCAAATTGATCTTTTTGATGGGCGCATATTTTCAGAATATACCATACCATACTGACGATTCGACTGATGAAACTGTTTCCCTGGATAAGTTAAAAAGCTTAAAAACATCATCTGGCCCTCAAAACAGATTCATGGAATTCTTCTTAAATGATGAAATACATCCTAGAAACAAGGCCAAGAGATTCCTCTGGCTCATGTACACGTACATGGAGACATCCTTTACGGAGGATGAACTCGAAAAGAATCCATTTAATCCCAAATGCATACCTCCAGTTGAGTATATTTCTCCAGAAGATATGGGACTTTTTGATAAAGACACTGAATATGAGATCGAATATGCAGTTAAAATGTACCATACCCGTGTTATGCATTTGATCGAAGATGTCAACAACCCCAATCATAAAAGAGTGAACCGGATGAAAAGAGAGCGACAAGTCCTAAAACGGCCACATATAGAACAATCGCATCGCTCCGGGCTAGATGGCACAGAAAATGAATCTGCCGATGATCTGATCGTGGCCGATGATTCTGTTTTAGTTGATGATGTCGATGGCAGGGATGTCCTCGCTGAACCCCTCGAAGATCCATCTAAAGCAAGTGCCAATTCTGAACGTATTAAGAGAAAGAAACCCACTCCATCTGTCGGATCATTGGTGGATGATAATAAGAGACTAGGTGACTCCCAACCAAAATGGGAAAATCCACCATTTCCATTGGATAATCTTGAGGCAATCCGCTCAAAGTTTTCAGTGTGCACAAAAAAACTCACAGTTAAGCAGTTAACCAAAGACTGCCCACTTTCAATTCTCCAGAAGAAGGCAGCCGCTCAGAAATCAAAAAATATCATCGCACATATGATAAAGACTGACCCTAACTATGAATCAAAAAGGAAAGAAATCACTCAATGGATGTATCGCTACTTCCAATATAAAAAAAGCACAGGTAATGGGCTATTGGCCATGGAGTGGGAGGATATCCGTCACGATCTTCTCAATGGTGTTGAGACCTATCTATATCAACAACTCGGAAAGGTTTTCATTACGCACAATCATGACGATCAGATGGATGAAGAACGGCACGATAATGGTGATCCTGAGTTACTCAAAAGAGGAAGCTTTTTAACCAATTCGGATCACCTCCCTGGTGACTCCGCGCCCATTGATATTGGAGATATTGACGTTATCGGCTCGGGTTTTTCTCCATCTCATGATTTCGATAGTGCTAACGAACGCTCGACTTATGAATACCTGTTGCTTCAAATAGCGGAAGACATTTTATCCCGAAACTTTCAGCGAAAGACATCAAATGCAGAGACGGTTCATTTCAATCTCGAATCTGAAACTCTTCTGTTCACGAAAGAAGATTGATTAATGTGATGTTTCTAGATTCAATAATTAATTACTAAATTCAAAACTAGGGTTTTAAAGTGACATCGCAATGTATACCGGAATCACTTCTTAAAATTAACCTATTGTGTGATAAATATACATTAACAGCTGAAGGAAAAAGAAAAAAAAAAACTCCATTGTGGCAGGTGAAATTCATCAGAAAACCGTGAACTCACTTAGACCCCGAACAAGTTTAGAAGCATTAAAGAAAAGGCATTGACAATTCCATGTTCCAGCACTAAAGTCAAAAATACCTCATTGGCGTCCTTTAATGGGCAGACGTCACCTTTTTGGACGCTGAATATGAGCTTAGACTCCACTTCCCCAACTGCAGTATTCTCAAGAACAAGGCCCCATTGTAATTTGACTTTGAAAATTTCATTTCTTAGTTTTTCCGTGATAGTCAACTCTATATAGCTGAGCGACATTAAGAATGAGTTAGGGTCCGAGGTCCAAGAAACAGGCCGAGTTACGAAATCGGAATATTTTTGAAGGATTTGGGATAATGATGCAATCCTGACTTGCTGTAGTTGCGCCAACGAGTGGTAACTGTACATAATCATATCAATTTTATTGAGTCTGCAGTAGTTTCGTGTCAAGGTATTGCAAAATGACAGGCTTATTTTCTGAAAAAGGTGATCTACCTGTTCATAATCGGGTAGTTCTAGGCGATGGACAGTGTCGTCCTTAATGAAAAGACGAACTTTAAGTGGTGGTATCCCATCAGCAGAGACTTGGAAATTGATAACAGTAAACAACTGCTCCCCTTCATGTATGGTCAGAACCGAATCTTGAGTTACTGACATAGAAGGGTAAAATCGGTCAATTAATTTCATACGTAGATTGACATCAGTCGTAGGAAGTACATTCAAGTTCTTCAAAACAAAAGAAGCAGCCTCGTCGGGCCGCGTGAGTTTGGCACATTCATGATCATTTTGATGCAAGTAATATTCAAGTTTCTGTCTGGTTTCATATTGAATCTGCTGCTTCTTATAATGAGAAAGATTTATGGAAAGTCTTTCGATCGACTGTTTGAGTTCGATGCGTTTCTGGGCCAAAGCATCCCTTTCTTGAACAAGCTCGGCCTTTCTTGTTTGAAGACTGAGTATGTCATCTACCTCAACTCCTGGAGTATCTGGAATTGAGCTGGGAGAGTTTATGTCCTCCAAAGGATTGGAATCGTCATTCATCTTAGTTTGAAGTATTGGGGCAGGTCCTGTTGTTTTTATATTGAGAATGCAAATGACTTCATTAAATATTTGTTAGACAAATGATATTTGGATCCAGGTTAAAGGAATTTGTGAGACGGAATCAAAAGAGCCAGCGAATGAATAATATGATTGTCCATTTATCAGAGAACTCCTAGAATTGACTGCTCAGTTTAAGTCCGAGAGATGTTGTTGGTGCGGCTGGATGGACCCTAAGAAAAATGTATGTAATGCGAAGTGAAGTGCGGGACAACTACAAGAGAGAATAACCCTACAAGATATGGTTTCTGCCCCCGAATTAAAAAACGTACGTTAGAAAATACTTTATAGTGACTACTATCACGTTAAAGTTGTCGTTTACAATATCTCAGAAAGCTAGCTCCTTACTCATGATAGTTTGGTTTCCCGATGTTGCATCGGCTCATCTTGACGAGAGATAATCGTGGGGTCAACTTGAAACATATATTAACACAATAGTATTTGGACAAAAAAGTGTCTGTCCAGCTTAATGGATCAAGGTCTGTAACAGGCACTCTTCGTGGGTATGATGTATTCATGAATATCACAATGGCAGATGCTCTAGAGCATGATTCCAAGGGCGAACAGCTTGCCATTGGCACTATAGTCATCAGAGGTAACTCTATAGTATCAGTTGAGGTATGTTTTTTTTTTTTTTTTTAATTCCTTCTTTTATTATCATCACTATTCAGCTGAATCCAGGTGGTGTCTTCAGAATTCTTACTAACTTATAGGCATTGGAAAAGATCTAATATGTGTAATTAGAATTAGCATTGACATGAATAAACAAATAATGAAGTTAGTCGTATCTTCTGGTCATTTCCACTCCAGCATCCTTGTAGCCACATTTCTCGTAAAATCCAACATTCGTCTTGGAACAATCTAGAATGACCTTATAACAACCCTTATCCTCGGCGAGTTTACTTAAGTACTGGATTAACAGGTTTCCGAGCTTCTTTCCCTGCTCTGATTTGGCAACGGCAATGTCTTCTATATGTCCAACTTTCCCACAACTGTGGATGAGCTTTTGCTCCACAAGAAGCATCCCTGTGGCGACAACATTGTTTTCAGAGTTAACAATGACTTTTGGATGGTATATATCGGAGTACTTATTCCAATGGTTGACAAGCTCAGAGAATTGTGTTTCCGAGATCTCACCAACAGTTGTCAAAACTGCCAATGTTGCCAAATATTGTCTATGATCACTCAGCTCGACTGACCTCACTTGGTATCCTTCGGGTAAGCCCATGATAAAGTTGCAGAGGTTGGATTATTATGTTGTTGTTGAGGCCCTACGTGAACTACTCGCGTGTGCGAAACACCATGTCCAAATATAGACAAATCGCAGTGCACGAATACTTAAAATAAGTATTAGGCAATTTCGAACGATGAATCATAGTAAACCTCAGAGAAATCTCCTCTTCTCGTATGTCCAAATTTTTTATTTCTTCTTTTAAGATACATTTTTCTTTCGTTAAATATGATGTATAAGAATTAAAGGCCGCTCGGGGCCTTGATGCATTCATACGCTAATAAACCTCAATTTTCAGATCATTCTGTTTTAGCACCCCCCAAAATGCAGATCCATCCTGAAGCTTGCTTTCTCGTGTAATTTTTCTTGAAAAAACAACAGGAAATGTATCAAATTGAGGGGTTTTTTATGTGTTCCAATTTTTAATCTCAAGAATAAGATTAACTAATTTTCATTTGACTCCTTAAGTTTTCTTAAATACGGTTGAACATTCCATACATCGCACCCAAACTGTCTTTAATGGCACACATGAATTTTAATGCTTTTTTTTTGCATCAAAGGTAAAGAAGATTTGAATCAAGATATCAGACTCAGAGAGGGGGAGAATCACAGAATATCGACGAGGGAACGTTGTAGTCGAAAATAGCAGTAAAAATTCAAATACTGAATTCTAATACAATTCGTAAATGTCGTAAATTAAAATGAACTAAAGCTAGTTAAACCCGTAGACTAAACAAGGGCCAGTGTTTTTCTATGCATGCGAATTCAATGCTGATGATACCGTGGAGAGATCCCATCTCTTTGTAATGTCTCGTTCCAAACAGGACTCAACTAGCTCATTCAACCACTTGAATTCCCTGGAATCATGAGATAGCCATCCCTTTTCCACTCTTTCCAACTCAGACTTTCGGGTCGTGTCTATCAAAGAGCTGGAAAAATCAGAAATACCCTCGACCACACTCTTAACGAGGGTCGATTGTCTTAACTCCTTTTTATTGATCTTGCCTGCAGTGATCATAGCCCTAAGGCGAGGTTCATAAGGGTGCTGGAATGGCAATCTGCCAACCGTCATTGTATAAAGAAGAACACCTAAAGCCCACACGTCAGCAGAAGGCCCCAAAGGCGGGGGCAGTGGGGATAAGAGCTCTGGGGAAGCATATGGTAGCAGGCCAATATGCAGATGAGGAAGACCAGTGTCAATTTCGCTATGAGGACTTCTATCTCTGGACTTGAACTCGTGAAAACTGGACAAACTAGCGTCTGATTGCGAAGCAGATAAACTAACTGAGCAAATACCACTTTCGCGGAAAAGCTGCAGTATTCCAAGCTTGCTGTCGTCGGAAAAAAGAGATCTTGAATTGATCGTATCAGGTCCGTCGTATGGCCGCCTCATGGATGCAAATGAACTCTTTGATCTTGAGGAAAAGGAAGAACTTTCTCCGGACAGAGTACGACTCAAACGATGATTGTAGACTCGAGACATACCGAAATCACAAACAATGACCTTCATGTTTTCGGAATCGACATCTTCTATCAAAACATTTTCTAACTTTAGATCACCGTGGACAATTCCTAGTTCCTGGTGCATATAGGAAATGGCCTCAACGATTTGCCTAGCACTTTTTATAGTTGTAGAAAGTCTTGTCCGCTGTGAGTCCACATTGTACTTAATTGGGCCACCTGTACTGTCGATGCCCTCATCAAAATGGCCCCAACCCGAAACTAAATCAAAGAGTGTGCCTCCATTGACACGATTTGTCAAACAGAATATCATGTGGTCAGTTTCGAGACTATCGATAAGGGGTAAAATGTTGGGGTGATCGAGCTGCTTCCATATTTCGATTTCTTTGCGAAAAATTTGTAGAACCTTTGGGTTATGAAACTTTTCTGAGCATTCAGAGACTTTGGTGGATTTTACTATCTTGACCGCCCTCAAGACACCGGATTTAGATGTGCATTCACGGATAATCCCCCAAGCACCAAATCCAATTACTTTACCCAATTGATGATCTAAAACATAAGCCCCCTTCTCATCAACGTTCTTTTTTGGGGTAGCTTCGAGCTTCTTTAGGTCCAGAGACAGAGAAAGAGCCAAAAGACGACCAGCGACCGTGTTGGCGCTATTTCTTCTTGATCGGCGAATGAAGCTGCCGTTCCGAGCAACGGATGTTGGATCCGACGCGAGAGAGCGACCACCCAGACCTAAACTTGTGGACATGAAGCTCTTAGCAAATTGAGAAAATTGTGGGTAGTCGATAGAGTCGGAGAACTCTTTGACCATTTTCTTTCTCTGGGAGTAAGGAAGGTCGTTGAAGTTTGATGGGAGACTGGCCAACACAGCCTCGAAACTTACTTGACCAGAACTGTCAGAAGAGCCCTTGAATTTTTTCTTGATTGGATCAGCATCCGTATCAGATTCTAAAGCCAAGTTGAACATCTTCTTTGGAAACGTCTGGCTACGGCTTTGAATGGGTTGAGGTGATACCTTGGCATGAAGTTGTTTAAGGTCCAAGTAGGAAACTTCCCTCGAGTTCCCAGCAGAGTGATCCAACATAGGCCTGTTCCAATCCAAGATGACGTCTGAGAAGTTTAGTCCCGGGATATACTCGTCTTCAATACCCGCGAGTCCTTCTGAATTGGAATTTGCTATGCTTATATGAGAGCGAGTATATAACCTAGCACTGGACGCCTTCCTTGAGCTGCTTCTGGAATCAAAGCCAACTCTCATGGGTGATGATGTTCTGGAGGGCCGGGTTCTTATTTTACCGTCATCATAGAGTCGGTGACCGGTATCAGCATCGAAGTTGTTTGTCTCCGTCTCGGAGTATGTTCTTGCTAGCTTGTAATTGCTTCCCTCGTTCCGAGAAGAGCCCATGTCGAGCCGAGACAGAACCGAGACACGAGGGGAGCGCAGTCTAGAGCGATGCCATCCCAGCAGCAGTCCAGTGGCCAAAAGACTAGGACCCTCCAAAGGGGTTGTCATGGAGACCTTAGGCTCCGACTTTAAAGGAATGTCCAATACCATGAACTTGATCTGGGTCCTGTGTCAGTAGAATAGTTAGACCGAATATTGAAGGTGTGACAGTAAAATTGAAGGTGTGGCCGTAATATTTATAGTGCACAAGTTTAGTTTCCTTATGAAGTGATTTATTGGGCCTAAAACTTTGGGACGTTGGGATCTCAAAGTGGTTTTGCCCGAGGGAGGATTTCTGACTCGTGATGGACCAACCGCATTTGCGGAGAGTGCAGTCCCAATGCGACTTGGCCTGAGAGAATGTTGCGAGCATGGGGCTGAACCCCGGGTGACTATGACATCGGGCAAGAAAAAAAACGTCTTACCCCACATAACTACATTCGCTCTCGCTTAGGATTAGTTCAAAAGAAATCAAAATCACCATAAGCTAATCATAAAATTCAATTTTAATCCAGTTTCTCTGTGAGGGAATATTGAGTTGTGCCCCAGAACCTGCACCATATTGGAAAAAAAAATTATATATGCTGATCTGTGCTTGGAATTCGCGGTGTGCACAAGGTCGACGGGATTCTGGTAAAAGGACAACCTGGGCTTGTTTCCAGTTGCTGTGGAAAGCGCAAAAATAGAAAGAGAAATTGTAATGGCTCAGGCAATGTACTGTATTTGAGGCTTCGGTGAAGAGTAGGTGCCCTATTTCAGAGTGAGTTCTTTACGTATTGTTTGATCTGAAACTCATGTCGACTATTGAAATAGCACCACTCGAAAAGCATTTTTCGAAAGTCGAAACTGAAGTCCCAAAAGTACTTTACATAAGAGCCAAGTTGTTAATTTAGTAAAACGTGCCTATGGTATTTCATTTAATCCCGGGCCCAGGAGAGGCAAAAGCCCATTGGATCAATCTTAGGAACTCGACGGAGGCCGGGCTTTGCTGCACCAAGATATAGGTCATGCGTTCGCAGCCAAGCGTTTCAGGAGGACTGCTGAGCACATCCTCAAAGTCTGGTCATTAATCATTTTCTTGCGGCTCAGTTGGGGAATTGCTCCTGTCATTTTCCTGACTGGATACAATCAAAGGCGCCAAAAATGCTTCACCAAGCAATTCCACAGCATTGGGTCTCTTTGCGTAGTCGAATTCGAAGGTTTTATCGAGGAAATCCTGGCCCTCAGCTGTACAAAACTTTGGCACTTCTGGCCGAGTGTGAGTACCGATTTTGAAAATCGCTTGCATTTGACTGAAATTTGGGAATGGATGACGACCGGTGAACATTTCCACAACCAAGCATCCAACCGACCATATGTCTGCCTTCTTCGTGTAAGCTGTTTGCTTTACCACCTCTGGGGCCATCCAATACACCAGCCCTTGGAGCGACGAACGTTTGGCTTGTTTTCCTACAGCTTCGTTGGATTCTTCTTCGTCCCCCGTATTGACCTTTTTGGAAATGCCAAAATCACTGATCTTCGCCACACCCTTAATATCGATAAGAATGTTCGCACCCTTGATATCTCTATGTATAATATCAACCCCATGCAAATAGCTCAATCCTACAAGGACCTGGCGGGTAAAGTTTCGAATTAATGGCTCCTCAAATGGGCCATACAGTTGTAGCATCAGCTGAACGGATCCTCCAGGAATATACTCCAAAAAGATATTAAGGAAATTTTCATCTGAAGACAGGCCGTAGTAAAGAACGATGTTTTCGTGATTTAATTCTTTGAGCAATGTCATTTCCCTTTGTAGCGCTGTGATCATGTTTCTATGCACCTCGTTTTGTTTAGATGACCCTGGAGGAATTGCTACCTGTTTAACAGCCATCAATTCACCACTCATAGGATTCATACCAAGATAAACAGTACCAAAACTTCCCGCTCCTATTCTGGCGCCTTGTAACCATTTTTTCCCTCCGAAGAAGTCCAAGTCATCCAGGGTTTCGCTCACATCATCTCCATATTGAGTCAAAAAGTCTTCATCTTCATCTTCATCTTCGGAGTCCACGTTCATGAGCTCAATACGTGACTGTCTGTTGTTACCGGAGACAAACAGTGTCATTATCGATCGTCTTTGTTTGTTATTTGATTGTGATGTCTGCCGTGAACCCACCAGCACGTTATCATCAGCAAAACTGACATTCTGGCTGAGATTGCTTGAAGGGACTTTAGTGGCAAAGGATGAAATCTCGGCAGGGTTTTTTGCCTCGTCTAACATGTTAACATTGTGTACTAATACATCCCCAATGGTGCGTTGCTGATGAACACCTCTATACCACCTCTCCTCCGAAGTTATCGACGGCCTTCCTAGCAGTAGGTTCAGAGAAGAGCCAGGCATGTTGAATCTTCGCAGACATCTGATACTCTGGCGAACAGAATTACGGATTGTTGCCTCTAACGCATGCAGCCCTGCGGTTGGAAAGTACTCTCCTAAGTTAGAAGAAATGAGCTCACTGGGTGGACGCTGGCCAAAGAAGTTTCTGATGTTGGAGTTAATCGGTTTTCTGCCCGCCATTCTTTGGAGAATCCGAAGAGACTTCTCGGTGGCAGTAGGAGTAGGTGGCTCATTTTTGGGGGTTAACATGATGCGATGCTTTTCAGGCCTATCTGGAGAAAAGCATATGGTTACAAACTCCACATCGTATAAAGAGGAGATCTTTATGTCATCGGAGATATTAGAATGCACAAATGTATCGTATTCATTGTCATCATCTTGTACACCCAACTTCTTGAGAACCTTCCTCTTGATCAGCTGAGCATTGAAACATCCTTCGACATTGACTTTCATTAAGGATCCATCAGGAAGAATAAAGGTCACAATTCTTGACGAAGTTGTACTGGAAGACAACAATGTATGATCTGGGTCCTGTGTACGTCCAGATGAGATACTTTCTTTCTCGATATACTTCCGTACTTCCTCCAAGGGAATTCTCTTCTTAAGAAGCGACAGTTTCAACTCCGCGATTGCAATTTCGAGACGGATTCTATCCCCAATCTTAGATATTCCAAGTTCTCGGAGAGCATCAGTATCTAGCTCGGGAAGTAGGTCAAAGGTAATATTGTTTTTCACAAATTTAGCGTGATAATGTTGGCATCCAGATCGTGAGAGCCACGCGTAAACGTCTGAGGATTCGGACATTTCCAGTCGATGGAATTGGTATTTCTCCAATGACTATTAAATACTGTCTGTTATAAATTTCTCGTAAATAGGACAATCGCAATTCAGAAAGAAAGAAATCTGACTGCACTATTTGCGTTTTTTGTTTTTTTGCTTGCGTGTCACTTTGGTGTTTACGTGACATTCCAATCGCATACAATCTGCCTCATGTCTGCGCTCCAATATGCCTGGTGACTGCAAGTTATGCCGCACCAACTGCAGCCGAAATGCTTATAGTTTATTAGATTGATATGTTGAACATACCAAGACAGTCTGGAAAAGAAAATAAGGACAACACAGTACTGGAGTCATTTAATCTAGTATTATAATAACTTCATTTAATTTCATGAATGGTTAAATACATTATGATTATTATGTTCGGAACATAAAATGTTCCCTCTTGAGCAACTTCCTGGATGCGCAGCCTTCATTATCGGGGCTAGCAAAAAGATGTGCCACATAATCTCTCTTCTAAATAATATGCAAAATGAGTGATCGAGCTGCACTTCATAGTATATGTTTATACGCCTTCTCGGTGGTTTCACGTTAGACTGAAGTGATCACTTGACCGTGTTCCACGACAAGTTGCTCATCAAATGTATTGTCGGGATCGTTCTCCGCTCTCTTCCAGGTTTTAATGTTTTTCGTTGTGGAATCCAACTCGAAAACTCTGAGCCTTCTCACATACCCACCATAGCCTCCGTATCCTCCCTCTCCTACACCTCCACCATAGCATAGCCACACCAGGTTTTGTGATTCGGAATCTTTGTTCTGAGTGTCAACTAAACAGAAGTCATTTGCGTGATCATGTCCACAAGAAGCGACTTGAACACCTGCTACACCAAGAGCTTCCCTCATTCGAGTATGATACTTAGGGGCCGTAATACCTTCCTTGTGTTCGCCCACGAGTGGCTGGTCGAGATTGCGGTATTCAGGGAGGGGAATGTGGAAAAATGCCATGCTTAAAAGCGATTTGTCACTAGCAATATCCTTTTTTGCAGCAGCTTGAATTTGCAACCAATCGATCTGTGACTCTTTGAACCAGTCATAACCTGGATTAGTCTTTGGCTGTTTAGAACGGCTGTGACTATCAAGAAAGTAGAATACTGCTCCCGTTTTCTTGCTCCCATTTTTGTGAACTGTGACCGGGTAATTTCCAAATCCATCAACAGCTTCAGGACCAACAGCTGCAAACAGGAATGGAAGTGAAGATGCAATATTCATCATTTGTTCTCTTGAAAGACTACTCTCATCGTCATGATTCCCCAAAGTGATTGCAAATGGGATCTTTCTTTTAATAAACGGGCTGACAGCTTTAAACAATGCGGTTTCTGGATCCGGTGCCGCGTCTCCGAAAACTTGATCACCGGTCATTACAACAAAGTCGGGTTTCTCTAGATCCAATACACGGTTTAGGAATTTGAGTGTTCGAGGGTCAGCTTGACATCCTTTGGCGGATTGGGCAGGAACGGGGTCCCTGCAAACACCAACACCGGTACTAAAGTGAAGGTCGGCTACCTGTAAGACCTTGAACTTTCCATTAGTTCTAAACTGGATTTTGGGTTGGTATTTCAGACTCTTGTAATCGACTTTGTTTCCTTTTCTGACTGACAATCTGGGTTGCAAAGCAGCAGAGTAGCCTAGTTTCTTTAAGGGGGCTCTCAACAATGTCCAATTCGGGCGAGGATCGACTGCGTCTTCTCCAAAAAGAATATCGACTCCTGTGACAGCCTTATCAGAGGCCTTTCCAAGCTTTACCCAGATATTATTTGACTTCTTTTTCCAGCCCGAGTCGACCACTTCCTGTTCAGAGGGAATTCTCATATAGTCCTTGAGGTTATGGTGTGATTTCTCCACATAACGTTTCTTAATACCAGAATTGCGTTTTTCCGAAGGTTCATCCGCAGGTTTCGTCTTCTCGTCGGTCGATACTTCTTCGGTACTTTCGCCATCGCCAGAGTCTTGATGTGGAGAGCTCTCTTCATTATCGTTGATTATTTTACCAATCTCATGATCGGTATTGTCTGTCGATGAATCCCCTTGGTCATTGTGGCTGTCAATAATTTGACTGTAGATATCCTTTTCATCAGCAGGATACTCTTCTTGGTTGCCCGTTTCCTGTTCGGGCTCCTCGTTCGTTTCATCCGCCGAGTTTGACAGATCAGATTTTAAGATGGGCTTCTTATCTTTGTTCAAATCTTTCAATTTCTCTAAGTCTTCCTCGTTAAAGACATGGTCCATATTGATTTCGGCCAAAATGGATTTGGGAATGCAGTTTTTGTTGCCTCTGATGGCACAGTCTTCATCGGGATTTCCCACGGCTATATCTAGGACAACCAGGTCTCTATTCTGTTCATAATATTGGGATGAGATTCTCTTGACACTGAGGTAGCGTCTTGAGGTCCAATGCAACCCAAGAAGCAAATCTTTTTCCGTTCGTATCCAACCTCCATTGATACCCACATCGCCATAAAGTCCAGCAGAAGCCTTGGGAACTCCACAGCTTGAAGATTTTTTGTTCAAGATATTGCAATCACCAATGGCAATGTCAACTATGTATGAATCTGAGCCTGGCTGGAAGTACAGAGGCAATAGTTGAGATGGAAGGTAATCGTCGAGGTGGATGACTCTCTTCCGGTTCGCCGTAAGCAAAGCAAGCAGAACCAAGAAGGTAAGTCCGAATATATATAGCGTAACCCTAACCAAACGACGAGGCGCAAACATCACGATATACTAGGTGGGTTCAGATATATGTTGGCAATGTACTGGGTCAATTGATCCAAGCGATGCTTTTCCTGGACGCGGCCCAAGACGATCGCGACAAAAGGTACGCAAAGCGATAAGCCTAGGACCGACATCCAATCACTGATGTTTTTTTTTTTAAAAAAAAAAAAGAAAACCCCATTTCCAATCCGATTCAAAATCCCTTCATGATTTAGGACTCTTCAAGTTTCTTTATGCATTTTTCAGGTTTCTGGATTCTGGAATAACACCACGTGGAAAAGATTAATTATTAGGTCAATTTTAGTGTGGACCCAAATGGCATCTGTCACCGCCCAAACGGCTGCCGTGCCGCGCCGCAGCCTCCCCCAGATACTGTAACTGTGAAGTCTTCATAAACTGAGAGATCGCTTGGGAAGAGATCTGGTAATATCAATTCTTGTAAAAAGAAAAAGGTATGATAAATTTTGTCGAAGAAGAAGAAAGAAATATCGATGGCCTATAGGTGGAACCGAAAGTAGATCTACTGGACGAAATTCCTACCGAGCGGGGTACAAAGAGCGGGGGCAAATCCGTCTATTGTCTCCAGGGTATTGAACGGACACAATGGGTCAGATAAATTCAATTCTACAATGGCAGGGGATACCAGGATATCTCTTGGCAAAATAAACATAATAAATTCAGTGACTATTCAAATTCCGGATCCGTCTCGACATAACTAAGTAGATTTCTTTGGTTCCTCTTCCTTGGTTGCTGTGTCCTTCAGCTTTTGATCCTGGGCCCAAGGCTCCAAGGAAGGGAAGTTATCCAAATTTGGGATAGGCCTGTTCGCGCCACCAACAACGACATTGTGTGGCTTGCTGATCTTGCTTAAGGGGACCTTTTTCCCTCCCATATTGATGAGAATTTCTTGGTTTTGTTGTTCGTCTGAAGCCATAATGTTAAGTACGAAGTAGAAGGCAATTACGAAAAGTGCCAATGCGAACGACGATCTAAACATGGCTAGGGGTGTGGGTGCTGCAGGGGAAGCAATACATAACTCGGTGCGAGTTCTGTGAGCGTGACGAAACACACCATATTTAATGGATTTACTGGATTCATTGGGGCCGCGATCGCCACAGAACCAAGCATTTCTGCAGGAGAATATGATCTTTCTGCCAAACAATGGCCAGTTCCATCATCCCCCAAGGCGTTCCAGGTCCATGAAATTTGATTTCATGCAAATTTTGGCACATAGCTGAGACTCAAAAGCAGGTGTTTTTTTTTTTTTTTTTCAGTTTCTATTTACCTCTCTCCATCTCAGTTTCTCATTTTCTTCTCCTTTACGAATTGTGTTCTTCAAGAAGCGCACTGTAGAAATAAGAATTATGGTGGTCACTGCAAAAGGACACGCAGTCGCAAAATCTCATTCACAGCTATTGTTCCACCAGCACAGCTGAAGGCAATGAGGCGCAGGACAAGGGAAATTTCAGCTTTGTTTCATTCGGATGAAAATTTCCAAATATTTCTAAAATTTTAAATCAAATTTCACTTATTTTCTCACATCTATTAATCTCTCTTTGCTCCGTGGGTAGGTGAAAATTTCTGGTGGCTTTTAATTCTTATCATTCACTTTTCTTCCAACAGAACATGTCAAATCTTCTCACTCCGCTTCACCCATGCGGGTGTTCTTGCATACACGATGTATCATCTAGAAATGGAACTGATGAAGGTCGAATTCCGAACCGAAACGGTAATTTCATACAAAATCTGCCCAGAAACACCCAATAACAGCGGCATATAATTGCGTTTAACTTCATATTAAGTCTTCCTTGTTCTTTTAGAACCGGAAATATTATTCTCACTGGGTTACTGCCGTTATCAATACCTACACCCAGGAAGATGTCTGAAACGTTCCTCGATTGGGATCCTGCTCAAGTGGCTCAGCATTTTCTGATCGAGCTCGGTGAAGACTTGAGAACATCCTTCATTGGTCACAACATCGACGGTTCTCTATTACCGTTTCTCACAACAAGCCATTTACGAGAATTAGGGATCGAACTGCTAGCGTCGAGGCTCCGGTTGAAGAAAAAAATCAATGAGTTGCTCACATCACATTATGCTACTGGTGCCTCCAAGTCACTACGAGGCAGTGAATTGCACTTGAATGCAATAGATATAAACTCCAATTATGTATCTATGGAAGCCCTTGCTTTGTGCCTGGATCTACTCCGTGATTTGAGTCTGACCACGCGACGCATCTCCGATGATACAACCGATATCAAGAAGCTTAATGAGAATTTCAAAAAGCTAAGAATGGATCTTAACCCAGTCATTCGTCTTGTTAAGGACTCAAAGCCTCTCCCTGTTCCAACATTAGATCCAGGGGCTGCTTCGCTGCCTACACAATCAGTCAACTCGATCCTTTCTACCCATTCATGGCTGGCCTCGGATTCAGAAAATGTGCTGACACCTACTACTGCCACAACCCTAGTTCTCCCCGGCTCTTCGCCACACACATTGGGGTTCTCCCCTCAAAATGCTAGTTTATCTCCGGCAAATATTCCCTCTCCGAATGGATCATTGTCTGCGGGCTCAGTATATACCCAGCCAAATTTGGTTCCGAAGTCCAATCCTGGCTCTTCAATTCCGAAACCAAAACCAGTTTCGAGCCCTACTCAATCTCATAGATTCTCTTCGGGGTCCGTTCTATCTGTAGGTGTGGGTAAAGTTACTGACTTGAAAATGGGGTCGTCTTCTAGATTCCCTTCAAAGCCAAGGCTTGTTGATGCAAAAACTCCATCGGGAAGTATGGAGGATATACACGAGGGTTCCAATTACAAAGCCCCATCTCAGCAGGACTCTTTCTCTGGTAGCAGACCTGTTGTTGCGAGAAATAAACCTTCATCAAGTCTGGTGACATCCAATACCCCCTCCGCGCAGCCTGGGCAGGCAAGCCAGCCTCTTAAACAATTGAAAGCTTCCTCGGATGACACATGTTTAAAGGTTCTACAGCATGCAATGAAGAGACATCATATTCCGAGAGAAAAGTGGTCAAAATATGTTCTCGTCGTATGCTATGGTGATAAGGAAAGAATCTTGAAACTTACCGAGAAGCCTGTTTTGATTTTCAAGGAGTTACAAGAACTTGGTAAAAATCCTGCTATAATGCTTAGGGAACGTGCATCTACTCCTGATAACGAAATTGATTACGAAGACTCGCGGATAGGCGATGATATTCCAGGAGGTACCCTCTGATCACATTGGTTGCAAACCGTTGTCGGAGCTTGATGCTCGGTACAAATGTACCCACCAGTTTATGATCGCAAAGGCTATCCACTGTGAAAGGAGCACCAACAACGGGGGGTGGGAATATCATCTGAAAAATATATAAGGCAAGTAGAAGAAGCTCTCTCAAATAGAAAAAAGTTAGTTGTGAATGCTTACCATTCTTATTTTAAATCCTTGATTCCCGATTTTTTCATACTGCTTCTTACTATCAAATGCAAAAAAAAAAAAATTTCACTCATGTTTTCATGTGACCTTATGCATCGGACGTTGTCTATCGTCTCGTGACAAGTTGATGCACCTTGGAGTACAGAATACTGAGGAATTGTTTTGTACCTAGCTTTGATTTGATTATTTTTACTCGAAAGTGGAGATTCATTACTATAAAAAAACTAATGAATGTCAGCCAAACTATCGAACAAGAATGTTGCCAGGCGCTTTATCGGGGTACCATAATTTTGCACCCATTGTCGCGCTCACTCCAACAAACGGAGCTGTCATACAGATGTGGCATAACACTATTTTTAAGGGCCCTCTGCATCATTTGATAATAGAGAAAGACGACCTTCTAATACTGTGTTAAAGGGGACGTGGATAAGTACTTTCTAGGAAATCACCACCTTAAAAGATGAAGAAAACTACTAAAGCTAATGACTGAAACGTAAATGTACTGCAGGTTGTAAACTTCTGTGAGACCTAAATGAAATACATTAGGGCTCAAACCCTATCGCGAGCCCTCATCTCTCGATCCATCTGCCGGCACCCGCGTAGTGCACGTGACTTATGAGCTCGACTGCCGCACCCTTTATCCAAAAAAATTTTCTACAATTTCAGAACTCCTTCATCACCCTAAGAAGAATTCAACATGCCTCCAAAGTTCGACCCTAGTGAAGTTAAGTTCCTCTACTTGAGAGCCGTTGGTGGTGAGATCGGTGCATCCTCCGCCTTGGCCCCAAAGATCGGTCCTTTGGGTTTGTCCCCAAAGAAGGTCGGTGAAGACATCGCCAAGGCCACCAAGGACTTCAAGGGTATCAAGGTCACTGTCCAATTGAGAATCCAAAACAGACAAGCTACTGCCTCTGTTGTCCCATCTGCCTCCTCTCTTGTCATCACTGCCTTGAAGGAGCCACCTAGAGACAGAAAAAAGGAGAAGAACGTCAAGCACTCCGGTAACATTCCATTGGACCAAATCTTCGAGATTGCCAGACAAATGAAGGACAAGTCTTTCGGTAAGAACTTGGCTTCTGTCTCCAAGGAGATCTTGGGTACTGCTCAATCTGTCGGATGTCGTGTTGACTACAAGAACCCACATGACATTATCGAGGCCATCAACGCTGGTGAGATCGATGTTCCAGAGAACTAAGTTTTGTATACATAGGGTTTTAATACTGTTTAACGACTGATTCATTTCATGTAATTTTTTTCTGTAGATTCCCTGGTTTTGAGTGTCTCCCTGAAAGGATAATTACAGTTGGAAGCACAAAGCTTCATTACGCGTATAAGATATGTTCAAAGGGTTTAATATGGGGGTATTAAGCCGCTGCATTTCTATTACGCTATAGTTCACCTATTTCCAAAGTGCAATAGATTCACAAATCCTTAATACTTATAAGCCCCTCAGCAGAGTTGAATAATTTGTAGGCAGATTTGTGCGGTACGGGTGCGCAGCCCCACAAATAGGGCACCACCTCTGGCCCGGAGGTGTCCACCCGCACGTGACACTTCAGTATCAAGCCACAACAAAGCATGCCCCCTTCTGAAGCCGTACTATTCAATGTCTGACTCAATAGGTATGTTTGAGCGCTAATAGAAACCCATTTAAGTCATAAAACTTTCGCCTGGATGAATGTGAGAGAAGTTAGCTTGTCTGGTTAAATCTCGCCTAGTTCACTTGTAAACTAACAGATTCAAGATCGGGTGTTTGTTAAGGCCATCACCACAATCAGGGCTTTGTCCTCACGTACAAACTATGGTCTGTTGCCTCGTCCCCCAGCGGAAAATAGAATCAAATTATATGGGCTCTATAAGCAAGCTACTGAGGGGAATGTGCAAGGAATTATGCCCAGGCCAGAAGGTTTTACAATTGAAGATGAAGGCGCAAAGAAAAAATGGGATGCTTGGAAGAAAGAGGAGGGTCTTTCTAAGACACTGGCTAAGCGAAGCTACATTCTTTGTCTCATAGAAACAATGAGAGTATATGCAAGTGGTACTCTGGAGGCCCGTGAGTTGCTCAATGAATTGGAGTTTTTGTGGGATCAAATCAAGGATATCGAGTTTGTGGATACAGATAACTCATATCTTTCATCTAAAGCCCCGTACCCCTTTAATGTGGCACAACTGGTTATTTCTAATGCAGACCAATTTGATCGTCTTTCTACGGGCACTCCATGGCCGTTGCAAAGTAATTACTCTGCGCTGGTCCTGGTTCAACAACACCGAAACAATATAGAGCAGATATACCTGCATTCTCGAAGGAATGTGCAAGTGTCACATAATGACCTAAATAACCCCCAAAAGTTATCTGGTCCACTTTCCAATGTTGCTGCCAATGCAAAATACAGTGGAAGACTCCCTATTCCCACCGAGCCTGGGGCCGACGCTTCTGCTTCTGTGTCAAACTTAGATGATTTCCGAGCTTGGCAAGGTCAAGTAAACCTGATAATTAATAAGCTCAGTAAAGAGTTTGCCTTTCGCAAGTATTCAGGAAGGCAGTTGCAGCCAAGTGATGTGGAACCCGAAGAAGAAACAGATCCTCAGGAAGTATTGAAGAGGAAGGTCTTTTACTTGCTCAAACGTTTGGGAAAAGGTGCATTCCATTTTATGAAAAATTTGGCCATCAGCCTATTTGCAATATTATTTGTTGTGTGGAGTGTCAATAGGAGTGTGGTTGTTCAGCGAACAATCGTGAAGAAACAACTTCAAGGCAAGAGTCTGAAGGAACTTGTTATTAACATGGTGATCAACACGGATGAAAACAAGTGGTTCATCAGATTACTTTCATTCATTAACAAATTTGTTGGATTTGTGTGAAACGGATCAGCCTAGTAGATTTTTCTGGGCGCATTCCTGTCATAGAGTCTATTGTGTTGCGGGACAACAGCTGAATATTATTACCTAAAATTTTGTACATGCTCTTCTCAGATTAAATATTTCAATTTACAGAGATTTTACATCCCTTTCAAGAATTTTGCTTTTTTACCCCCACTAGTGGCTAACTATTTACATTCTTTTATTTACCATACCCTGTCATCGCTCGTTCCTTATTGAGCCTCGTGATTGCCGGGTATGCGAGCGCGCCTGTACATTTCGCAGCCCATCTCGCTGCTCACTTTTCATTTCAAAGTCATCACCTGCATGCCGAAAAATATTCATCTTTTAACAGTATCTTCTTTAAAATGGACATTCATAGGTGTAGGTTCGTGGATTACACGCCTCATAATATTACTGCTCTGGCCTTCTCTCATGCCAGTGATACATCCAAGGTTGCTCCGCTGGGATTGCGCCTTGCGGTAGGAAGGTCTAATGGTGACATTGAAATCTGGAATCCCAGATATAACTGGCTTCATGAGATGACGCTACCGGGAGCCCGTGGCCGTGCTATAGAAGGTTTAGTATGGTCTCACGTTGAAGGTGAACTTCCCAGATTATTCTCCATTGGTGGCTCTACCTACATTACCGAATGGGATTTGACTACTGGAAGACCCAAAGCAAACTTGAACTGTAATGCTGGTGTGATTTGGTGTATCGACAGCAACTCCTCAGGAACAAAGCTTGCTGTTGGTTGTGACGACGGATCCGTGGTTGTCGTTGATATTTCTGGAGGTAGCGGAGTGATGGAATATGAATTTATTTGCCAGAGGCAAGATCAAAGAGTCTTGGGCATGCGATGGTTCGGAGATGAAATGTTAATTGGTGGCTGTGCAGACGGAAAAGTTCGCTGCTGGTCCATCAAGGGTGAATCTAGAGGTAAGATTGTCTGCGCTATGAAAGTGGACAAGCTGAAGACTGAATCTACTTTGGTTTGGTCGATTGTGCCACTTCCCTCTCGCAATCAGTTTGTCACTGGTGATTCCACTGGGTCCGTCAAATTCTGGGATGTTAACAGTTTCACTTTGCTCCAAACATTTTCCGCCCATGAAGCTGATGTCTTAACCCTTACCAGTGACGCAAAAAATGAAAAAGTCTTTTCAGCTGGTATTGACAGAAAGATTCATCAGTTCTCTTTCTTAGACAGCAAATCTAAAAAGGGGTCAAAATGGATTCATAATTACAACAGACTCTTGCATCTGAATGATGTTCGGACTCTTGCTTTATTTGAAAGCAAAGCTTATAACTTTTTAGTTTCCGGTGGTGTGGAACGCTCAATCATTGTTCAGTCTGTGGAAAACTTTCAGATGGGACCCTACAAGAAAATCTTCATGGACCAGCAAATTTCAAATATCTCACTCTGTCAATCATCTAGTTTGATTGCGTTATTCCAAGACCAAACCGTGAAGATTTGGCGTCTTGTGGATGACAAACATAAATTGGTTGCAAAGGTGAGCCTTTCCGATGATGACAATGTGACCTCCATAAGTATAGGTGAATCTTCTGACTCTGACTCCGTCTCTATCTTGGCAGTTGCTACAATCAATTCTGTCAAGGTTTTTACATTGACAGAAGCAGGCCAAAAGTTGCAAGTGAAGAAATTGAGAGATGCAAACTTCGACTCTTTAATTAGCGGTGCAAAGAAGGTGATTGTTTTCGATGTTAACCGTCTTTTGATTCACACTCCTGAGGATGAAATCTATAAGTTTAGTGTCAACGAAGATGCGATAGACTTAGAAGATGAAATCGAATCAGTTTCTCAAGAAGGAAATAGTTTGAGAGCAGGATTTGACCACTTTAATTCGATCCACTCTATTTGTATGAGTGATGACTATTCAAAAATTGCTGTTGCAAGGTTCAACAATTCTGTGGAAATCTTACCTCTCACGGAAGATGGTGAGGCGCATACATTGGCCACTCTTTCGAACACAGTCAACTTGATGTCATTTACCGAAAGAGGTACTCTTATGATTCTCACTGAAGAAAACAAGCTTTTCGAATTTAATATTGAGAAAGGTGGAAAAAGCCTCTTGACTCCATGGTCTCAGAGAAACAGTGAGTTGATTCCATTTTCATTCACCAAACTAAATGGCAAGTCCGAGGGTATGTTTGTTCAACAGGACAAAGTTTGGGTCTATGGAACTCAATGGTTGGCCTTCTTCGACCTTACTCTCAATTTGGAAGTAAACAAAAACCATATTACCAAATCTAAAAAGAGAAACAATGACGGTTTGAGTATTCGTGAGGCGGAGGAGTTAGATGGTAAGCTTTCGGGAAACAATTATTTTGATCTGGAATTGGCTGCCGCTATGGTAAGACGCGTTGGGGAAGAAGATGGGACATTTGGGGACGATAAGCAGAGAAAGGCTTGTTGGATTACAGAGAAGTATAGGCCTATTCTCAAGGTTGATCAATGGAACAACAGTGACATTATCGTCATCGAGAGGGAAGCATTTGCATTGCCAACGACGTCGGCATTTGAAGCCCTGCAATTCAAAATTTGATACAGATAGAACAATACTTCACAAATACATTGCATTCTACATGTTAAAGCTCACGTATAACTAACAATCTATCTATTGGATCAGCGGACATACTCTTGCACCTTGGAAAAATACCCTGGCAGCAGACGCGAGACCCATCAAACACTTCTGGGGCTTATCGCCGTCTTTGTCGTCATCTCTCAATCCATGTCCTTTCTGTCCGCCAAATTCCTGTTTGTATTCCCGTTCGTAGATTTCGTGGAAAGTAAGATGTGGTTCAAAGGATTGAATATACAATCCATCTTTAGGGTCCTTCAGGTACTTGTAGAAAATCTTCAAGTGGCGTTCAATCTCCTGTGCAATCTTTGGAGGTAAGTCTTGTGGAACGTCAGAGCCAACAAACAACAAGTAATCAGCTAAACCCTCAATCAATAACTGATTAAAGTAGGATGGGTCACGCCAGTATCTTTGGTCATCACCGTAATCACGGTCGTAAAATGGAGAATTCCTGTTGATGGCTGCCTTGGCCAAATCATCAGCGATATCCTTCCATTTTTGATCCTTGGTAATCTTATACAAATGAGACGCAGCAGATAAAGTGGTTCCCGTGTTGTAAGTGATTTTAACCTCATCAGTCTTACGCCCATCTGGTTGGATACCATCCATGATACATTTGTCACCATGATCTTGAAGAGTTTGAATCTGCCAGTCGATGCATTTTGCAGCAAAGTCTACATAGACATTGGCCTCCTCTGGAAGAAACTCGGAGATCTGCAAGCAGGCCTTAGCTACCTCTGCTGTAGTGCAGGAGTTGACATAAGTCTTGGATACGTGCCATTTCACTCCACCAATTTCAGGGTGCCACCCACCCATCAAGAAACGAACTAGTTCGCGGCCCAAGTCCAAGTACTTCTTATCGCCAGTAACTTCGTAGGCAGTGATAATAGCACTAGCCACTTGAGCATCATCATCGTAGTAAATGTCGTTATCGCTTCCGCCATTTTCAGCAGCTGAATATCCTTTGGTTTGGTTGTTCTTGTACTTTTTAAATGTATCCACTGCAGGACCAATCAATGGGACTAGTTCTGGGTAAATCCTGGCACCATCAACAATTGCTTGAACGGCCACCGATACGGCCCAGATAACAAAACGATCATCATTGTAACAGCCACTGCATTTCTTTCCGGCGATGAAGGTTTTATGGTTTTCATCGTAATACTTAAGCCACATTCCACGAGTGACATTGTAAGCTTCGAGATTTGGGTTGGATAGAGTCATTGCTTTTTAATGTATTCAGATATGTTGAAGATGAGAAATCAAAAAATGTGGAATCAAGAATTTATTTATTGCTGGACGAGGCGCGGTACGTATGAGATACCTCGGGCAGAATGATGCTGGAACCGCAATAATTGATCAAAGTGTACGAACGTTGCTATCTGCAATTGCTGCGAGTGGGGCACATGCGCACTACTGCGATATCTGCGATATCTGCAAAATGTGGAGATGCAGTAGTGTAGTGAAATTGCTGCTTGGAATGTGATCAAACAGGATAAACTTTGAAGCATGAATGACCAAAAGTAACTCTTTGTATTCAATACCAGTCATTTTTTCTGTTTTTTTTTTTGTTCTTCCTATGATTTTATAGGCAATAATCTTAGATATGAAGTTCTTGGACCAAGTTGCGAATTGTAATCTCTGATAGAAAACACACAGGGTTTATACGGGAGCACATGCCAACATGGTAATACGAAGCGTTCAATCCACATTCAATGGTTTTAAGAAACGATTTCAGCCTGAAATTATTGATTCTTAGAATATAGTATGACTTTTTCTTCAAAGCCATGTATTTTTGTTAAGGAATGTCTTGCAGGCACACAGTCCAGAAAAGCCATGCTGCTGGTCGTTTGGACTGTATGCATCACTATGTTGTTGCAAGAAACGGATAGAACAACGCAATCGTTTTATGGATTTTCCTTCAATATTACGAGTGATTTTGATACCTTTCTACTTATATACTGTAAATTAGAACTTGCTCTTCTTTTGAGCTTGAGGAAAATTATACTGTAGAAAGATTCAATTTTATAAAATGTTTTTTAAAAGTATCAAATTCAACTTGCTGTCAAAATTTGCGAAAATTCTTTAAACTTTAAGTCACATTTTGAAATATAACTCATTTATTAAACCAAAGTAACAAACTATATAATTGAAAAAACACAATTTTCCTTATTACAGGCTCTAATTCGCAAAGAGAGGAGCATTTCCCAATTTTGAAACATCACCCATAAAAATCATAGAAAATGCCTATAACTAGATAACAGCTCCAGCCCATGGGTACGTCCACTGTTGTCACCCAGTCACCACACACAAGGTGTCAAATTAGAAGCAACCAGCTCCTCTTGAAGACCTATACCCAAATGTTTGCCTAAATAGAGGTGAATTTGAGATTTTACACAGTTTATAACGAGAAGGCAGAGTTTTCTTCAGAAGAGTAATGCGTTAGAAAAAGCCAAAACAAGAACCCATCAATTCCAACGATAAAATTCACAATATAAATGTGCCAACAAACTGCGGTTCGAATCCCACAGAAAAAGAGTGTGTTGCCAGGTGATTCCTGTAGATTCACAGGTTTATAGTTTTCCTTCAATACATATTGTTTCTTTAAAAACAAAAGACAGGGTAACCCTTTTCCTATGAACCATGGATACGACGGGCTTATCCCTTAAGTCTATTATTGCTCAATCTAGCTTAGGAAGGTGCATCCATTTTTCTCTCGGCGTCAGGATAGAATGAAAGAAGCATTCTAAGTCCGGAGAGCTTACTTTTTTCATTACTCCGAATATTCTTTCTATTATCTCGAAAGACTTTTAAATTACATTTAGTTTCTTCAAAAAATACCAACTTAGTATCATGAAAGAGTCAAAGTTGATAAAACTGATAAAACTTGACAATTTAGATTCTGTATGCGTATTGCCAGCTTCTGAACACTTTTATTACTGATTTTCGCAGCCAAAAGAATCCTTTGAGAACGGGATATTATATACAGTACTACATGTTATATGCCTGTTGTATTTTCCCTTCAAGAATTAGAGTATCAATAGCTACAAACTCTCAAAGTTCAATAAAGGCTCTGTGGCCGAGCGGTCTAAGGCGGCAGACTCAAGTTCTGTTATCGTAAG